>VXAX01002716.1:0-99455 GCA_013399835.1 Leptocoma aspasia
CTACAGCCTGCTATCAGGGAGTTCTAGGGGGTTCTAGAGGGAGAGAAGATTCCCCTTGATTCCCACTCTTCCTCAAAAGCCTTGGCTTCCTGACTTTCCTGACAGACACAAGTGGCCATGATTAGCTGCATCACTGACCCTATTGTGCTTGGCCTCCATGCAAAGGATTTTTCTCCAACAAGTCTCACAGCTGTCAGCCATTGCAGGACACAGTTAATGCCACTCACCCTTCTTTCATCAGAGGGAAACCTAGCCTATGTTTTCACAACATACTGGCCATTCCATAAAAGCAGCTCTGGAGTAGCTGATGTCTCTAACTCCCTGCCCTCACTTCTGATATTTTGCTCATGTCCCCACACACCTCTTCAGGTCCAGCCTCTGTATTAGCTCAAATGCCAGTGAAGTCCCTCTTTAAAATTCTGAGCAATGCTCAACTAATGTTCCTGCTCGTTAACCCCTGTAAGCCTTAATGAGCTTAACTTCTACTTGTCCTTATTCATTTAATACATAGACTATCACCAATTTTCAGAACAGTCTGGATATTTGTTAGTTTTTTTTTCTTTTTAATTAGCAGCAGCTAATTGAAAGGACAGTTTCTGGATTAAAAAGAAAGTGACTGTTAAAGCAAATGCATGGGAATGCTCTGTTGTACCAAGTTAGCAGAAATGGAAAAACTCACAATGGCCTGGTGAGAATGCAGTACTTTTACAAGCTATATAAACCTACATAAATATAGCTGTGTGTGCATATGTATACTTACACCAGCTGACATAATTCAGCCACCTGTGTCAGCAGGGCAGGAGGAAAATACTCTCTTCCCTGTAGACCATATCCATCACCTTCATCTGAGTGCCCATGAGTGTTTTATGAAGGTGAATGTTGCCCAAGGATGATTTCAGCCACCACAGAGATGAATGCAGCCACCTTTGGGGCAGAAGAAAATTGTCACTTGGTAGTATATAGTAAATATTTCAAGAGTCAAGAAAACAACACAAAACCAAAATGGAATGCAGCATTTGAATGAAGTTATGGGAAGATGGGACAAGTAGATGGCCTGTACTGGGATCACGACAAGTGGCCCAATCTAGTTGTCAGCGTGGGTAAGGTCTGTGGCTAGACAGCACTGGTGACACTCACTGGATCCCTCAGGAGCCAGCAGACAGCAACTGTCTGAAAGATTTCTTCATTTTTTAGCAGGTAACCTCCATTCAGGTGTTGGCCATGGCTCAGTCCTTCTCACATACAACAATTCAAATAGTTGCTTCTATGTGAGTTGGTTCTCACATACAACAATTTCAATACACAGCTGAGTGTTCCCAGATTTGGGGGACTGCCTTTGGTGTATTGACAGATATCTTTCAGTCAATTATGAAAACTACTTTATACTTATAATTCCAGTATTATTTTTCTTAATTGCTATAAATGCCATTGTGGTTAAGAGACTACATCCAGATTCTTAAAATTATTTAAAAGTCTAATGCCAATTTAAGTCCATAATCCACACTGATTTCCCTGGGAATTAGAAAGTAAAATACCTTTAAGAAGTTGGGCTGTAGTTCTTGTAAGAAAATTAACATATACCCTCAAGAAAGATTATAAATTATTTGATATGATATATTCAAAAGCCAGTGGCTTTATAATGCTTTATGTTTTATAATTGGCTCATTTATTTCAATATCTTGAAAACTTCTAAAGCAAGACACACTTTCTAAAAACATTATCTAATTATTTCTTAGCCAGCTTCAGAGATCAGGAGAACACACACACTGGAAAATATATACATACAAATGTATAAACAGGTGTTAACACTATTTTGTATTTCAAGAGAAGTTTTAAAAAGTATGTACCCTGTTCAATACAGCAGGACTAAACTCAGCTGTAAAGTTCTCTACCTATGACCATTAACTCTGGTAAACAGCATGTTTAGTATTAACTCCAGATCCTATACAACATTCTTGCAGTTCAAAATAACTCTGATCCTGTTGAATTCATTCAACATAAACTCTGCTCATTTTAAGCAATAGACCAAACCATGTCATTTCAACATGATCATGGAAAAGAAAATATCCTCTGGGACTATCAAAGTAGGAAAAAAGGTGGTTTTTTTTTCCTTTTCTTGAAAAAAATTCAGTTTTCTGTGAAGTTTTTAATAGAAAAAGAAAGAAAATTACATAAACCCAGAAGTTTGGAATTTGTTGTATGAGCAGCAACTGATTGAGGTTTTTTGTGCACAGAATAACTTAGTGCTTCAATTACAGAACTCCTCAAGTTTTAAAAGTAGCTAAGTATCTACTTCTAGCAGCTGGGAAATAGCCTTCTGTGTGAAACCTGAGTGGGAAAATTGACTGTATTGTGTTAACTCAAGCAAAGGGAACAGACTCCCAAATAGGGTCACACTCTCTTGTTCCTGGAAATTAAAGGTGGACAGGTTATAAAAAAATAGAGCATTGAGCTATTTCTTTCTGTGGTCAAATTAGCTGGTTTTCTGCTGATTGCTTCTCTGGTATGAAGCCCAGAAGTCAGAGGGAAAAGAAATATCAAAGCTAACCTATGGAAAGCTGGAATTCTTGCACTAACTTCCAGGCTTCTGGACAGTCTCTGCCCTTTGCTGCCTTTGACTGGGAGCATGTAATAAAAACAATTAAAAAAAATTAATCTTAAACTGATTATTTTAGATAACTGACTCCAGCGAGGATGATAACCTTCCTGAAACAGCTACCTGGAAGAAAGCAGAGCAGTCACCAGATGTGCCATGGGAGTTGACAGCTTTTCCCAATTATTTTCTTCCCTGCTCTCTTTCCCAGTTGACATACATTCCCTCCCTTAGGCTTGCTAGGAACAAGTTTGCAGTGCTTCAGCAGAGAAGCTGGTTTTCTTTGCTCTTTGGCTTCATCTCCATTCTTGAAGTTGTCCAAAAAGGAACAGAGCTGTGAGGGATCTGGAGCACAGATTCTGTGAGGAGCTGCTGAGAGAGCTGGAGGTGTTTAGCCTGGAGAAAAGGAGGCTCAGGAGAGACCTTACCACTCTGTACAGCCACATGAAAAGTAGCCAGGTGAGGGTCATCACTTCTCACCAGTAAAAAGAAATAGGACAAGAAGAAACAGCCTCAAGTTGCACCAGGGGAGATTTAGATTGGATGTTGGGAAAAATTTATTCACTGAGAGGGTTTTCAAGCATGGGAACAGGATGCCTGGGGAAGTTGTTCAGTCACCAATCCCAGATACTTCCTGTTAGGGAAAGAGGTGGGTAAGTGGCTTTTCATTTCACAAAAATACATACTCTCTTCATTCAGGAAAAAACCTCTGCTATTCAGAATCCAAAACACCAAAGTGAGGTGTGGTGAATCAGACCATGTCTTCACCTCAATCACAAAACTTTCAACTTGATATCCTTTTTGTCTGGGCTGAGTACTAAATGACAACCCTCTTTAGCAAAGCTAGCAATCTGAGAATCTTGATTTTCATTTAAAAACAAGAAATCCTTTGTTTTCCTGAGTAGCTGTCATTCAGCATTCATTACACAGATCTTCCAGAAATGTTTCTTCACTCTTTTCCCTTACTAATGGACTTTAGGGCATTAAGTTTGATGAAAATTATGTAGGAGATAAACATTATTCAGAACATTCAAGGACTATTATGTCAGTTAAAACACAAAACCTTGTTTTGAGAAACAAAATTACATATTTTAAAACTTTGTTAGAAGACTATAAAACAGGCTTAATTTCCATTTAAGAAAAAAACCTCCTACATTATTTTTTTATCTGAACTATTGCAACCTTCCATTTACTGAAATATTATTTTAATTAAAGCTTAGTATTTCAAAACTCAAAATTAATTTGGTGATGTCAGTATATATGTGACATATCTTTTTGTCTTGAAAGCATGCTTTTCAGCCAGAAGACTATTTTCTTTTCTTTTCATTGAATTATGCATGTTTCATTAAATTACAGCAAACAGCAGTGCCCATGAGTTTCTTGTTTCCTCTAAGGATATAGATGGTCAGTGTCTGATTTCATCTTTGACTGATCTACCAAATGCATTACTGAGCTAATGCTTTAAGCATTTTGTCAGTATTCTGGCCAAATTTTATGTATTTTTAAGTGTCTTTCTTCACAAAACCACAACAAATAAAGGGCTCTAGTGCCCACAGCGTTCTTTAGGAAAATAAAAGCAGCCAGGTTGGAAGCATATAGCCCAAAGCTGGAGTTTGAATTCATTATGAAACCTGCCCTAAGGTCTAGGTGTCTGAAGTTACTCATTTGGGCATGTCCCTCCATCAGAAATATGGCCCACATGGACCCAGTCAATGGGGTCAAAATTGTTGGAACCAGTGCTATTGGTTCCTGCGAATTTTTTGAAGGAGGTTGCCAGCTGAGACTCCTCCCGTGAGAGAGCAGAGGTCACCTTGAAAAGTCCAGCAACCAACGACCCCATCCGGTCAGACATCCCTGTCAAATCCCATCTTGAGCTGGACAGGTCCGAAGCTCCCGCCCATCACCAGCTGGAATATGTCAGCTATTAAATACATTGCCCTCACCTTCTTGTCTCACTGAGCAGCAAGAATTAGGTAAGAACAAAACAGGAGTAAAAACTAGGGCATGATACTGGATAATCTAGATAGTAGCTTATTTGTTTTATCTGCCTGAGGCTGGAAATTCCTAGATAATGGCAGTCCAAACTAATTTTGACTAATAAAAAATAGTTCCAAAGAGGTAGTTAATGAGGGATGGACATGGCTCCTGGCCCTGCTCCTGGTCCAGCAGGGCCAGGAGCTGGACTCAGTGATCTTTTTGGATCCCTTTCAACTCAGCATATTCTGTGATTCTGATACTTCTGTTGCTTACAAGTCATATGGGCACCCAAATATTTGAAGCTACTTTGATGTCCTCCAGTAGAAGACAGGAGCTAAACATATTAGAAAGCATAAATCTTATTTAACTGCAAACATAAGTACTGACCTAAGAGAATTTTTAGATCATGTTTATGCCATTCAATTGCATGACTTTTCTGAAGAGAACATATTTTGCCATTCAGAGTCACAGTTCATACAAAATCTATTGCCTACCAACTAATTTATGGCTATGAAGCTTTCAAGTGTTTAATTGGAAATATCTTCTCTTCTGCTGTCTTTATATTACACTGATAGAGGAGCTTCATACCAAATGCTTTCCATGAAAACAATTTCTAAATCAAATTATTTTTAATGTTGTGAGTTTTTCGCACATGAATAAGTACCTCAATTGAGATGTATAAAACCAATTAGACCCCTATTTATCTCTGCTTAGCAACTTGGCTCCACTAATTTCTTTGGTCACTGTGTTTCACTTTGGAGCTTACTCTGTTCATACATTCTGATGATTGAATTACTCAACATTTATTTTAGAATGCATTTATTTAGTAGTGCCCTTTCCAAATCACTTCCTTTTATCTGATCCTGAAAGTCCTGGAAAATTCCTTCACAAATATTAGAGACTGTCATAAAAAAGATGTATTACTTACCCTCTATGTGCTTGCATAACAAAAATCCTGAGCAATAAATAACGAGTAATTGACAGAAAGAAGACAATTTCTTATTTTTTTCCCATTGTCATATTAAAACCTACATTGAGTGGAACATTTAATCACTAGCACAAATACAGCTGGCTATCTGGCTTTTTCCTGCCCCTCCCCTTGTCCCAGAAATGGTGACCACTTTCAACTTTAATTTCACTTTTATAATTCACTGTCACTTAAGCTCAGGTGCTCTTTTATATCATATGGATAAATCCTACAATGACTCACTCTGCTAGGCAGAGAAGCATGCTCTTCATTAGATAGCCCCTTTATATCTATATAATACATAATCCAAAGAAGCAGTATGTCCTTTCAACACTGCACCACTTCGATTAAACACATTACTGATGTTCAGAGTTTAAAAGTTTGGAAGGATATAGTATCATAAGGTTGGCAGGATGCTGAAAGGCAATCTTAAGGATGAAATGTATCTATATCATGACCAGCAGATGTTCATGCTCATTACTGACAGCATAAACTATTTTGTTTCATAAGATCCATGAGCGTAATTGTTAGGATTCTTCCCAAGGTCTAACCTATCAAGCAGAATTTTGAGCCAATTCTTTCTTGAGCTACTTCTCAAGGAAGATGGACAATGGGTTATTTTGATTTTCATGTACATTTTATATCCATATCTACATCGTAGGTATCTATCCATGCATATATGTGTATATATGTATATATTTATATGCAAATATTCTGCTTTGCATAGATTTTTTTGCCTATATTTTATATACATAAATTATTGAATAGGCATCTATAAATCTAGTATCTATCAATTATATATTACTTATACATATATATTACATATATATCATTTTTATATACTACATTATTATATACTATGCAATTTACATATACATTACTTATTAATTTTCATTTTATTTATTCAAAGTTCTTTATTTTTTCCCTCCATCTTCTGTGTCGATCAGTGTTATTCCTTGTCCCTTGAACCATGAACAATCAGAAACAAAACACTGTCTATAATTTGTATGGATTACGATTCAGCTGAGGAGAAGTCAACACAACTATGCATCATGGATTCATACCTCACTTATTTAGAACAAAGATGTCCTGTTGGATGTCTAATTTGTCACCTTAATCTTGCAGGTCAGTTGCTCTTATCTTCTTACCTCAGCCTGAATATCACATTCTGCTGGTGAGCATATTTCAAAGATATCTAATCTTGTTGATCTCATGGTACAGTGGGCATGATGATGAGGCATGAAGAGGATAAAAATATCAGAAGGAACATTAATCTCCTCTTAATTTTCCAGTCCGTATTCTCCAGTTGTTGTGAAGAACATTAATATTTGATACCACATTGTGAATCATCATCATTGAACTAAAGAATAGGTCTGTGGAAATAAAAGACAAAAAAATCCAAGATATTTTCTCCTCCCTGGTAGTAAAGTATACTCCCTGGAAGTAAAGTATATACAGTGTCAGTGACAATGAGCTGTCAGGGAGCGTTCACGTGGCATAGGTCTTGCTTCCTTTAACTCCAAAAACTTGCAGTCTTAACAGCTCTCAAAAATTCATCATGAATATTGCAGTATTTGTAGCATCTCAATTCAAAGAAATGCTCAGCTTTGGTTTCTGAAATAAAAGTGCCTGCACATTTGAGGCTGTTTTGTTTAGCATTTTGCTCTTTTTTTTTTTCTTTCATGAAGTCTTATAAATTCCCTAGGTCTTGACTTCCACTGCCTGAGTTAGTTCTTCTACATCTTTGGCTGGCAAGAATCTCTTACAGTGATGGCTCCCAGAGGGTGCATCTACCTTTTGGGGCTTTGATCAACCCAGGAACCCACCACCATGGGCAGATCCCTCCCAACCAGCACAGCACTATGAACACAGAGACTATATTCTCATGTGAGATTTAGCTGCATCTCATCCCCTCTATTATGCTAAGACAGGGCTCCTAACAAAAAATAAAAAAAGTTGAGCCATTTACATTTTTTTCCTGTTTCTCTGTTAGTATACTGTACTATTTTCTAATGTTGATATATCTGAGTTAGAAAAACTTTAAGGATAATTGCTATCAAAATTAAGAGTAAATGACCTGCTTTCTGTTCCTTTCTTAAATTGGGATTTTTAAGCGCTCTACAGAATTCTAGTCCAGAGGGAGGATATTTTTAAGTTGTCTAATTGGTTAATATCAATAAAAACAAATATTACTGCCTTTGACCAAGATCTGTGAAAATCCCCACAGGAGGATATTCTGTTCACAGGAGGATATTCTGTTTCCAATCTCCATTTTGAGCTATTAAGCTCTATTCAAAAATTGAACCATTTTTTTGGAAACCCGGACACACATTGCCTTGCAGACTTGATGCCAGAAACCCTTGCAAGTGCCACGTGGGAAAAAAAAAACATATTCCACTGCTACATGAACAAACTGAAACATGCCAAATCATGTCAAAACAAACATCCAGGAATTATTGCACAGTTAACTTTGTGCTTTTTTGCCTGGTGAATTCTCTCTTGTCTTTAATAAAAAAGGCAACACAAATACTGGTTTTGGAAACTATTAGAAAAAAAAGAGAGTAACAGTACTAAGGACAGCTTAATTGACTGTGTATTTCTACCTGAAGGACACTTTGTAGCAAAGTGTCAATTATTTATATCACAGCACTGATAAGAAAGATCAAGCAAGACTCAGCTCCCCTTGAGGTTGAACTTCCAGGAGTCTATCACAACTACCTTTGTTTCGAAAAAGTCTGCACCTTTTATCTTGTCTTACATTTAATTAATAAGATATTTGGTGTCAGAAGAGCATGATTTCTGTTTGTACAGCATGCAGCTCAGCAGGTCCGGGTAAATCCTTTGGATTCCTGTTTTCTGTTTGTCAATTCACTTCTGGCCTGATAAATCCTAAGGTTGGGAATCACTGTGCTGCTTAGTTCATTAATAATAATAATTATGAAAACAGTAGAGATAATACATTGTTTGAGACTGAATGGTCTTGTTCCTTAGGAAATACACACAGCAGAGCAAAATAGAATTCTGGATTATGGTGAGCACCTGCTACTATAGCAAAAATACTTCTAGGGACATCTGGATCTAAGAAAGCTGTACATTAAAAACAACCCCTTTTCTGTGGACTTCTAGATGTCACCTTTTAGAGGCAGAAGAACTACTGATGTGTAGCTAATACTACTAAGTTAAATGGAAATTAACCAAAGCAGTACAACTGCATTTGAAGCCAGAATCATATATTACTACAGTATTTTTTGTTGTGGTTCGGTAATAAGGGAAAGTGTATCTTGGAGCCATGCAGAGAACAGCAAATTTACTATAACTGCCAGAGACAAGTGGGCATGAAAAATGATCAGTTCCTAAAAGCTTTTAAAGCAGCAATGTTTGTCCTTCTTGGCTTTATGAAGGTCATAAGTCTCTCTGGTATGATCTAAGAAATGCTATAACAAGGTTCACTTAAATGCAGCTGTGTCCTGAAACTGTGCTCAGAGAGACAAAATTCCTTTACAGAAATAGCCATTCAACTTTTATCTGCAGAAGACAATATTTTGCAGAGGACTTTTTCGGAGATGCAGCCAACTCCCAACCACAGTCCAGTGACAGAATGATCTATAGGAACTTTCCTGCCAGGAAAGCACTGTCCAAAACTAACATAAACTTAATTTATTACTTGCTTAGCTTATACATCTCTTTACTGTGTATACATAGATACACACACTAATATATTTCTGTATTTTATATGTAGACATATGTATATAATATACATACACATATGTACATGCATACATGCACATATATAAATACATACACATATGTATATATATTACATTCTTAATTGATTTTAGATATTATATAGGGCAACCTACAGTCTGGTCCAAGCAAAGGAGCAGAAAAATTTTTGCAACTCCAAAAAAAAAGGAATGACCAAGTTAAAGATAACTTCTCTCTCAGGGAACCCAACTGCACCTGGTCTTCTTCTGCCACAGCTGAGTGCTGTGGCAGCGGTAACTTAGCTGTGCTGGACACAGCATGAGGCAAAGCAGGCACTGAGGCTCCCTCCAGCCCCAGCTGCACGGCTGGAGGACCTGGCAGTGCTGTAGGTGCCCAGATATTCCTGCTTGCTGGACATTCACTGCTGTGCATCACCGCGATTCAGACACACAACCTAACTTCTGCAAAGCCTAATAAAGGAACCTGGCAACTGAGAGGAGTGACTTCCCCTGATGGGTTCTTCTCTGTATCCTTTGTAATTGCCTTTTCCCTGGTGAGCAGCAGTGACTGATGATCCTGCTCAGTGCTATTAGGAGTAGGCTGTGGGCTCACCTTTTGTAATGCTGTGTTATTCCACAGGAACAGCTGCCATCAAATATTTCCCAAATTTTGGAATTTATACCATCCAAAATAACATAAATTTGAAGAAAAGAATGGGCCTGGTAATTAGCCTGGTGTTATTTTGCCTCAAGCTGTGTTTGGAATGATTTAAAAAATTATCTCCCTTTAGGAAGGAACTCAACTTTCTCTGCACTCCGCCACCCCTTCCCAATAAAGTGTCTTCCTTTGTGATGGATGTTTCCCTGCCCTTTTCTCCAATGCTCAATGATGGAACATTCACAGCCTTTCTAAGCAATCTGTTCCAGGGCATTTTCAGAGTCAGTGCTCCTTATTATCCTTACTTTTTAAAACATTCGTGTTACAGTCAATACACGATGAAATTCGGAAGGTGGCTTTGTCCAGCCAGGTTCTTGTGCTCAGCAGACACAAGTCTGTATACAATGTTAAAGAAAAATGAAAACAAATAGGAACAGCAATACTTCTTCTATCTAATTCTTGCATAGCACTTTTCCCTTGATTGATTTCCAAGGACTTTATAAAAAAAGATCCATTTTATAATGCCTTTCTGATAGATGAGGCAGGGCAGGCAACAATCAGTGTAATTTGTACAATTCCTCCATTACTTCACCAGAGGGGAGAAGAAAAGAACACAAGCATTTGCTTAAGCACCATCTGCTTTCATCCTTAATTCTTTTGTGAGAGTTTTGAAAATACTGCCCTAAACGACCAAGGAAAGGTGAATTACAGTCATCCCAGGTAAAGAATATTATCCAAAGAACATGTATATCAAGATATACCTTTACATCTACTTTAGTGGGACTCAGGTGAGATTCATAAACCTTAAAATGAGTATTTATAGGGCTGTTAGTATCCCGGAATAAAAACCTATTTACTCAATCATGAATAATGATATGAGCTCAGCCTTTCAAAAACATATGAAAAACAACTCTTTTTATCACCTGCCATATTTATGCTAATACTCCAGTAAAGTTATGGAGTTTTGAAGTACATTATACAGTCCCAAACTAAACTGTGACAATTAACCTTTCAAAGGAATTCTGTAACAAGAAGCCTCAGAAAAATGTAATGGTAGCAATTTATTATGAATTCTGCAGTCTAGATAGCCTGGGACACAAAAAAAATCCAGGCTAACTCATCAATTCCAAAGGAGCAACTGTTATTCCACATTTTGACTTTGCTTTAAAGGTACAGTGATTCCTTATCATCACACACTCGTTGCAAGAAGGGATGGATTCATAATAATATGTCATTTTTAGAGTGAGATATGAAACAAATCATCAGCATGCTGTCTCTTAGAAGATAGATTATTTCAATTTTAGACTAAAGGAAACTGGAACAGTGAAGATCCTGTGTTAGCTCAAGAAACTAGACAAGAAATTCTGTCTTCTTTACGTCCCATACTCAGAGATCTGAATTGAACCTAGGATTTCCAGGTAGAATACAGAGTGTAAATATAATTTTTTTTACTGATAAAGATCAACCTTAAGGTTATCCTAAGGTCCCATATCTGATCATTCCCCATTCTTTACAATCCTTATTTTCCCCCGTAACTGCTCACCACCCCAAATGTAGAGCCTTCTTTTAGTTCAACATCTGAGGGAGGTTTAAGCCTGGCGCTTCCCTGAGTTTCATTTTTTCTACAATATTTTCCATATTTGTAGAGACATAGAGGCATCAAACAGAAGAAGGCTGAGGGAAACAACCCCAAAATTCTTCTTCCTGAATTTCAGCTTTCCTCCATCTCTCCCCTACTCCTCTTTATGTTCTGTGAGCAAAAAGATGTGTAATGGTGTGGTGAACCAAGGGTAAATCCCAGCATGCAGCTCTGTGAGAGAAGAGCTGTTCCATGGGCTTGGATACAGAGCAAATGAACTCTCCTATCCACTCACCTTTCAATCCATGCTCATGAAATGAAGTGCACAATTGCAATGGTTACTGTGGGGTTAAAAGACATAATTCAGGAAGGAAAGACATGTGTGTACACCAGGCTAGAAAGCCACCTCAAACTACAAGAAGACTCACAGACATCATAAAACAGCTTTTTTCTCCTTTTTTTTTTTTTTTTTTTTAATTCGCATTCAGATATAAAATCTCAGTTGGAACCTGAAGCCAAATCCAAAACACAATAACAGTCACAGTTAGCTCAGGGGAAGTGTGAGAAACAAGAACAAAATCACACTTTCTGATGAGTATGGATTCACAAATCAATGGAGACAGGAAAGGAAACAGCACCAGGTTCACTTTGTAAGGCTGTGCTCTGCTTTGACAACAGGGAAGCTGGCTCATCATTTAGTCATTCCACCTCCACCAGCTATAGTAAACTTTGAAGGATTGCATACACACAGCAGCAACATTTAATTAAAAAAACCCCACAAACGACAACAACAAAACCAAAAAACTCCACAATTTTCTCGTTGTTAATGCAATAGAAAGGAATTCCCAGCAGCTCTGACAAAGGAAGCAGTGGGCAGCTAATCACGGGTCTTCCCCAGCACGCAGACATTTTTCAAAAAGATCAGCACGAAAAATTGCTTTGGAGACTCTGACAACATAGGAGGACAGCCGAGCTGTGAAGAAAAGCTGAAAAAATATTCATAGTTCAACTGTTGGACCCTCAGTATTGCCTCTGAGCATGTTTGCAAGGAAGGTCACAGCCTTTGGTTCCAGTGAGTCCCTTGGTGTCCAAAGGGAGCTCTCAGAGCAGATGTAATGGGGACAGGACACCTTTCTACATAAACTCATTCTAGAACCACCATCAAGTCTGCAGGTAAAATCTCCTTTTGCTCCTCTGTCTAAAGACATAAGAGCTTTGCCAGGCTTTTCCACAGATCTCAGCCTGTGCACACGAAGCAAAGGTGGCAAACTGCCCTTCTCTTGCCTTAGAAGAGGAAGACAAATCAAATTTGCAGATGTGAATATACTTTTGATGCATAACTACCCTCAACCATAAGGAAGGCAGTGGAACCCAGGCTCTTGGCAGACTTGCCTCTACAGCTACAGAGAGAAGAAAAAATACGTTTCTTTGGCTTCTTTAATATTTTCCTGATATTGGTGCATGAAGTGACTAAGTAGAAATGCAGTCATCATTCTATAAACTAAGATACCTCAATGCACTTTCTGATTAAGAGAAAAATATTATGTTACCCAATATTATTTGCAACTGCACAGTTGAAGGTTCTTTAGGAGAATGTGAAGGCTAAATTTAAGACTTCAGGGACCCTTTTAGGTTCCTCATTTTACATTATTGTCAGAGTTTCTGAGTCTTTATTCAGAGAAACAGCCTCAAATTTAATTGAATTTTGAAAGCTTTTGGGTGCCTCACACTTACCAACTCTTTTCAAAATATAAACCAAAGAGAAAGAAAGAAAGAAAGAGGCAATTTGTCTAAATTTGCATCAGTCCATCCATACTAACACCCTGATTTTATTACTGGCAAAATATCTGAAGTTTGATGATTGATGAGTAACTGAGACAAACATCAAATGCCAGTAATAGGAAGCATATTTAGAAGGGAACTGCAAAAATTTCTTAAGCTTACCTTTTAATTTTTTATATGCTCAAGTGTTGATATAAACTTGTCAGCAGTATGACCATTTCTTTCTTTTTCCTAAACACAAGAGCCATAAATTTAATGATGTCTATAATGTACTCCCAATACCTCAGAGATGAGCAGACCTGCAGTTACAACAGCAATAATGAAGAAACAAAAAAGATTCTGATTCTCTCTTGTGAGGACAGAAGTGCTGGGCAGTAAACAGCAATTCACTCTTATAAAAGGAATTTTATGACAAGGATGATAACTAAATATGTGCCTAATTTATCCAGGTCAATAGGTATTCACCCTTGCATACTTGTACATAAGCACACAGATATACTGAGTACTGCTCAAGATATGAGGAAGTTAAAAAAAAGATAAAGTAAAATATGTAGTTTCTTTTCACGTAGCTCCCCCTTCCCTGTTGTTGAGATAAACAAGAACAAGTGCTGAAGTTCAGAATTTGGAGCTCTCTGCAGTGAGCTCTGAAGCAGCAGCTAGCAGGCGAAAAAGCCCATTGTGCAATCTCGCCAAGAATTATCTTGGTATGGGAATAAAGAGGAACACTGATACACGAAAAATGTGCAGTTGTTTGCTTTAGAGCTCACATAGCAGTTTACAGCAGCAGAAAGCCAAATGCTTAGAATTCAAGGCACCAACACTGTGCCTGATGAAATGAAAATTTCATGTTGGATAAGTGCTCAAGTGAGATAACTTGGTTTTATTTCTACTTTCTAGAGCATGCAGTCAGAGATGGCTGGTGCCTTCAGTGCAAGCTGTCACGAAAAATCAGCACATTAGGAAAATTTACCCTAGCATTGAGCTATTTCCTCAGATTAGAATAGGAAATCTGCTGGACCTGCAGGAATGGTAACCACTGTGGAGTAGATGAGCAGGTTGGGTTGTGATCACAGTGCGTGTTGAAACTCTATACTTTACACGTGTGAAGAATACTTGTTTCCTTACTGCAGAAACCACTTCCTTGTTGTTTTTTTCCTTTTCCCCTTCTAGCTGTTTGATGCACACCCAAAGAAACAGCTTTACTGACTGAGAAGGGAAGGTCCCCAACTTCTAGCAGAGATCTCTGAAACCCAGTGTTACTGCTTTGAGTTTGCCTTACATATTTCAAAAGAGTTTTGACTGACAGAATACACACAGGCTGTTAAAATCTCCCTCCTGAAAAGGCTTAGAGTATATCAAAGTTATCTTCTTTGGGGTTTTGTATATAAATAAATATCTCATGAACATGGGGAGACAGTTAACCCTCACTTGGTTCAGTTGATCAGAAAGGCTACTTTGTCTCTTAGACATATTCTAAATGCTTTTATCAGCAAGAAATTATTGCAGTAGACACTTTGGTGAAAGCATGTCACCTGCTCCTTCCACACTTTGTTGCTTCAATTATAAACACAAATTAACACCCAGATGAATGCAAAGCTATTAACAATTTTGACATTTCAAAGACTGTGGCTCATTTTACCTGCATGAACCTGCTGTTTGAGTGTGGTAACTATTATTTCTTTTTCCCCTTCACTATGTGCTGGCTCATGTACATTACATAACATATTGCTGGAACCTGGCTAATTTGAAAGGATACAGTAGGATAAACTTCAGGATGGCCTGAAGACAAGACAGCCTACATCCTACATGTTGAGCTATTATCAATATTCACAGCTGAATCTCTCCGGCTACCTAGCATTTAAATAGCCCTTTTAGTATCCCACAGTCATCCATTCATTTTTCCCTGCAATGTTCCCCTGTAAGGTAAGTTATGTTCCTCAGATGGGAAAAGGAAATTACTAAGCTGTTTGGACAGAGTACTTTTGAAAAGAGATCCATATTGCCTTAAAACAAGTCAGGTCTTTTAAGCATTGTTCAGCTATTTAAAGGGACTTCTGGAGGTCAGAAACTATCATCCAATTTCTATTCTAGCCAGTTTATGCCCATTTTTAATGATATTAATATGTTTGATTTTCCACTGCTTTTGTGCCTTCTGAGTCTTCACCCTTTTTTGCCAATCTCAATAAAATAAGCATGATTGGTCTCTGTGAGGAAATAACCATTTCTTTTTCAGGATATCCCTGGCCTCAGGGACCTACACTGTCTTTGGTAGCTTGTGTGAGTGTGCAGAGACAATGCACGGAGCCAGCTGTACCCACACTGCGGGCAGGGGGGAGCCAACAAGCAGATTGCTCACCCCACTTTTGGGATGCTCCAGACTGGAGCCACGCTGCAGTGGTCTGGCTAATGACCAGTGAGGCACAGCACCTGAACTAACATGTTCACACACACCTTTCCTGCAAGAGGAACTGAATAAGCAGCCTGAGCTCCTTTGCCTGCAGCAAAACAAACCAGCATCCTTTCTACAGCACTAGGTCCTAACTTCACTGGCTAATTTCTGTGTTTTGCAACCCTAAAGTTAGACTAGATATGTTAATGGTTTATAATTGAACTTCAAACTTTATTTTTTGTTTTGTTCTGGGGGTTTTTTGTATGGACATAGGACTAGAACTTGTTTCTGTATGTTAAGACCAAATCAAACCTGTACTTGTGCCCAGCAGTAGCATTACAAAAACACAGAAATCACAGCCAGGTGGGATACTACAGGGTGTAGTCAGAACAACCCTACCTTACACAATTAAGCTGGGTAAGGCAATGGAGTGACATTTATGTGGTTTCATTCAGATCTCAACCCTGCAGAGATTATGTGCATCTCCTTGGGTAAGTCACCCACACAAAACTTCACAAGGATTTAAGTACCTAATTCCCAAGAAATCCCTAGGGTACCTAACTTCCTGTGAGGGTCTGGAATAAATTAAAGTATGTGTAAATCTGCCAGGTGCTAAAAATAAGGTAAACTTATTTTCTTCTACTGTTTTCATTGCTTTCCTATCCCCTCATATCCTAACATTTGTAGGACCAGGAAGTTTTGCTCCTGCATGTGGATGGAGTCTTACAGGAGAATCAAAATTTTATCTCTGTTTCCTAAGGGCTTATCTCTACTTCATAAGGCCTGTGGATATCGCTTGCAAAAAAATTATTATTGTCAGTGTTTTACTGAGGAATATGGGTTGCTGTGCCTTACCTGCAATGTGCTCTGACAGCACATCTTTCTCTGCACTATTGCATAGTTAAGAAATAACTATTTTTTGCTAGTTCTTCTCTAGCCTTGTTTCTCAAGACACAGAAAGTTCCTGTGATCATCTGACATTTATGTGCCCATCTGCCTTGACTGGCCATTTTCAACAAAATTGGTCACAGATTTGAAGGCACAATGTTCCTACAAGTTTAATGGTAATATAAATGAGGGAGACTAAAAATAATTCTACCTTCTTTCTGAAATTAATTTATCTTTATCATGAATATTGTCTCAATCGTGTCAGGAATCTTAGACACACACCAGATTTCTAGTCAGGAAATCTCATTATGATAGATATTCTACAGATACATAAATGCCCCAGGCATTCTGCAATGCAAATGAAACCAATCTCACCTTCATGATATCAGAATGTCTCAATCTATTCTATTTTTAGTTAGAACCAGGACTTGCAGATCCTGCTCCTCAAGAACAAACAGAGTGAAACAAAAATAAAAAATTCTATGAAGAGGTCTGGAGGAAAACAACCAACATTATGAAATTCAGGGGGTTTGAAACAAAAGAAAACCAAAATAGGCTAGGCAAGAAAACCATTTATCCAGGCCAGTCCAATCTTGCTAGAAAGGAAAGGTCCAAAAGGCATTAATTCCACTTCTGTGTTATTATCCCCAAAATGCATCACTGCAATTTGGACATATAAAATGTCTTCAACAAGCTTGGTGAGTAAAATGTTGACAAAGAAATATGTGTTATTAGTTTGAGCTGCTAGGTCACCCGCAGGACAGCGATACAAACAACCTGGCTAATATAGCCAAAAAATAAGCGAGTGGTTCAGGCTGTAGTCAGAGCAGGAGAGGAGAAAAGGATCACTAACGTAATGAAGAAGGACAGAAAATGAATACCAGGTTGAGAAGAAGCATGTTGGTGGAATAGGTGTGTCAAGAGAGATAGCTGCATAGTTCATCTAAATGACAATATGAATGTTCTCTCCTCAGGCTCTGTTTCTCTCTGTCTTGTATATTTATTTTTTTGTTGTTCTTGCTTACAGCAAATAGCTGGAAGGGAAACAGTGTGAACCAATGATTACTATCTCACTAGTCTTAAGTCTTTAGGCTTGTCCCCTTTCCAGAGGCAACCTAGAAAAAGAAATAATCAGTTTAGGGAATGTGGAAGCATGATAAAGAGAAAGAAAAAAAAAAAACATTACAGGGATGAATGTGGTTTTAATTTAAGCCTTGTTATTAGATTGTTTACAAGTTGAAATGTGTTATCTATTGGACTGCAGATGAGCTCCAGCCATTCCCACTCGATTACTGTTTTTTGCTAATTCTCAGTGACCTGAAACCTGTCTAAGGAATCCTACATATTTTAGCTCCATCAAACTTTACTGTGATAGTTTTTTTAGCCAGAGCTGTGACAACAAGAGGTAAACCTGAGAGGAATATTGCAGGAAATCTATTGGGGTTCCACTCAAGGGAAAAGCCTGCAGAAACATGGAAATAGTGGGATCCTCCAGGACTGGAAGGAGCCTGGAACACGTGCTTGGAAAGTAAAGGTGTGCCTCAAACATTAAACTGTCTTGTCAGTGCCCTGTCCTCAGCAGCTCCACAAGTCAGTACCCAGAGCAGTCCTTTGGTGGTTTAGAACTACAGATCTACAATAATTTCAGTGAATCACTACAGGAGCTGAGGACATGGTTGAAGGTACTGTCATTTCCAGAATCATAGTCATAGGGAAACTTGGGCTGAAAGGGATCTCTGGAGATATCTAGCTCAGCCTACAACTCCAGAAAAGTTCTCTTCAAAGTTGTGGGTGCTACAATTGGCTCAGGCTGCATGTTTAGTTCAAGAAGAGCAATTGCAGCTGCAGCTTGTCAGGGTCAGGGAACACTGTGATATGTGCTCAATTCAGACCTGCTTTGCACATAAGGATGCATGGATGCAGCACATGCTGATGGCTCCCATATGTTCCTCAAAGAAAATCAGGTGAGTCTTTGTAAGGTTTTTAGTTTCCCCAGGGCTGATCAAATTGGGGTGTTTTAAATGCACTTCCACTATCACAGTTAAACATAACAAAGGTAGGGATCCACAACTGTAGTAGTGATGGATTTATTAGGATAATTATTACCCCAAAAGCTGATAATACAAAAGGACCCATGGGGGAATGAGACAGTTGCCTGTAAAAAAGATTCAACGGTGATCCAAGGTGCTGCAAAAACAAGGCATTCCTTGATAGGCTTTCAAATACTACAAAATAAGACTGCATTTTAGCAGCATGGAGCATGAAAAAACATTTAATTTCAGGAAAATTTGTCTTTGAGTTGCAGGCTATTTTCTTTTGATAAAGAACTGAAGATTCAGCTTATAAAACCAGAGAGCCAAATCCTAGGATATTCAAAATGTGCTGAATGCTGGCTGAACACTATTATCACTTAAATAGAAAGAGCAGGATGACTGCTTTTGAAAATCTCATCCATGAATCCAACCAGAGTGTTTAATCCACCCCTCAAGTCCAACACAAATTCACATTCCAATGGATATATGATACTGTCCAATTTTAATTGACCCAGAATGTAAAATTCTATATTCCTCTGTAGTTTTAGCAACTTTTTTCTTAGAAACATTTTCATCACCTTCAACTCATTCCTATCTTTTCTCCACCCACTTCTATTTTTTATTGTCTGCAAACAAGAGGCATTTGAAAACCCTCAACAGGATTTCTTGGAAGACATTAAGTACTATCTCAAAAACAAGCTGCACACTGTGCTGAAAAAAGCTGAGATCAAAACAAACACACTTTCCTTTCAACATGATCCAATGAAAAGAGGTAAAATGTCTAGAGGGAGTGACAACATAAAATTACAAAATTTATCCATACTTAGAAGTTCTATTACTTTATATCCTCTCTGATTAGTTAGAAGTAGCTTATAGAAATCTTGCCTAGTAACTTAAGAAGGAAAGGTGAGGTTTGACAAATGTTTCTCTTAGGTTCTTGCTTGATTTTAAATTATTGTTCCCAGATTTGCTCTTTTTTTCCTTCTTTTTCTTTTTGGTGGTTTGTCTTTCCCTTTTTTCCACAACAAGACAAAAACCTAAGGTCTGAATTGATTCACAATGCCTGCATTATCTACCTGCTGGGAAGTAGTAACTGCACATTGGCAAGATTACATTTACAACTTGGAAGGAAAAAAAAAAAGGCAGCTTGATATGATGAGTTGGCTTAGCAATATTGGGGAGGAGAGAAAAGAAAAACTCTTTAAAATTGAAATTGCTCACCTGCTGCTGCTGACAGCCCCAAGCTTTAACGGTGATGACTGCACAAATCCATCAGCAGCAACACGCTGCAAAAGCCTCTGCTAAAAACAGGGACTGTGCAGAAGACATCCCATTCTGCCATTTATTTCCAAGCACATATTGGAACTGGAAAAAGTTCAGGGAGAAGTAGCAATGCTTAGCAAATATACAGAAATTCCTGTGGCTGAGGAGAGACATTGAAAACATGATGGCTGTGAAGAGTATGAGGAGTTAGGATGGGAACTCATTGTTCATCTTTTCATGAGTACAAGATACGGGGTGTGCTGTGTGAAGCTGCTTCTTGGCAAGTTCGAAACAAACAGGAAAATAAAACAAACAGGAAAATAAAACAAACAGGAAAAACAGGAATTTTCTGTCCCTTAGGATATAGCAGACTCATAGAACATGAAGCTAGAGGATGCTGTAGATCCTAACAGTTGATATTGAACAATAAAGTAAGTTCGTAACAGAGAACCCATCAACTATTACTATTGATATGGCATTTCAGAGTGCACTTAGGGAAGTGTCATATATGCTTGTGCTTCACTTAATCTACTCTAGACATTTGCTTGTGACCAAAGCTAGAGACTTGGCTAGAGGGAATTTTTTTTTTTTTAATCTGACCCACTGTATCTACTCTTACATTCAAGGAGGGTGGCCACAGCTAAGGTAGCACTGGCATTCATCTTGCCTGTGAAAAAATGCCATCAGTCATGCAAACCACTACTCTGAGAAACTAAAAAATACTGAGATTAAACCCCCCCGTCCTCCACTCCAGTGGGCTCAACGTAGAGTGAATCTGGTGAGGTTTTTATCATCACTGGCAAAGCTCAGAGATTTCTTGCTGTCATGCTTTCAAGTTAGCATGCAATCTCTCTGCTCCCTTTCAAATGATTTTTTAAAACATTTTTTGCAGCCCTTGGAAGCAGGGAACACCAGAGCTGGAATGAGAAACTTCTAATGGATTGGGAAGCATGACTCTTACTCAGATTACTGGAGAAAACTTCTTCTCTTTGTTTAGAGTTTTGTTGTTTTGTTTGTTGCTTTTTTTTTCCAGGTTGTTGACAGAAAACAGTGTCTGTAATAATTCTGTGCCTAATTTGATTTTCAAGTTGTTAGAGACCTGCCACATGCAGAACAGGTTTTGTCAGTGCTGAGGGATTTTCATTTGAGAGACAAAATTAACTCTGTCCTTTCTTCTTCACTTTCCTGAACGATATTGGAAAATGTGGAGCAAAAGCAAACAAAAACAAAGCCAAAAAATCTCAAAGGCCTGATGACAGGCCTAGAGGACACTTAGATTTTCAGTTTAACCTGACCACTGAGATTAGCAATCCTTCAGGTGAGACACCAACTGAGGTACCTGAATAAAAGGGGATTTATTTCTGGTCGTTTTTTTGATGAACTCTTCATTATCTGATGCTCACAAAAAACTCATCTGAAACAGAAAATAAGAAGTCATCAGTCATAATAAACCATTGCTTAGTGAAAATTAAATAAATACACAAACCCATGCATTTCCAGTTCTGCTACTTCTAAGACCCAGATACCAAAACTCAGAGCCTTGTAGGTAGCTATACTTCAGCACCATATAAAGCATTACTCAAAGAGATATACTGTACCTTTGGGTAACTGAGTAAACCGAAGGCATTGCATTAGTGATGTCAGACATGCTGCACTGGAGGGCAAGTGCCACGGGAATTCCTGCTTTTTGCTGAACACCTTGGTCAGGGCTGAGCTCTGCTCAGAGCTTGCTAAACACCAAACTGCTATGAAGTTGCTGCAGTGGGCACTGAATAGACACTGCCAAACTGGTGTGGTTAAAGACAAACTGCAGTGAAAGTGTTTCAGCCATTAGCTGCAACTCTAGTCAGATAATGATACAGATAAATGAGTAAAGATACTCATTGTCTGTATCTCTACTACAGATAATGAGTCATTTCATGAAGTTTAGGAGGATGTATGCAGAAGGAGAAATAGAAATAAAAGTAGTGTCCTGAGACTGAAGAGACCTGGCTTCAGATCATAGTGCTTCCAAAGAATTCTGCCCAGCCATGGACAGGAGGCCTTGTCACCATTTACATTTCCTGAGAGTTGGAGGATCCCAGCCCAGGGTGACCCAGGCCAGTTTTGGGAGCCCAAGCATGGCCAGTCTGTGCTAATGTGTGTTCACTGCACCTCTCTGTGACTCATTTTAAAAAGGACTGAGAGTTGTTTCTGCTTGCCTAAGTGCCTAAGTAAATCACCTTGAGGACTTTGAAAATAGCAACAGCAGCAGTCTGGATCCTGAACTTTCACAGTTCATCCTTGTTGTTCACTGTCAAACTGGATTTCCTGGAAGACACTGGATTTTGGGATCCACATAGAGTGCAATGCTGAGAAAGCAGAAGATTGAGTGGTAAAGTCTTTGTTTAACAGGCAGAGCCTCTAATTGCTATAGAAAACAAGATTCTGAATAGCCTTGACATTTTCACTGAATGAACACCTGTAGTTGTGTATTTTGCTTACCTTGTTCTGTTTCTGGGAATTGCCTACAGGAGGGAAAAGACAAGGCCCTTTTTCAGAGCTCTGAACTTCAGTGAGAAATGGAAAAGGGGAAGATGGGAAGATTTCCTGCACTGGGACATCAGCAGATTCCAGTTCATTCAAAACTGTGCTGAATTCAAAAGGCAATTTTGTGGTGTTCATAATTCAGGGAGGTTGTAATGCATATAGAATGCTTGGGAAGTAAAGTAATTGCTTGAAAAATAATTAATTATCAATTAAAAGTCAAATTATTTATATATATATATATAACAATACAAATCCCAATGCAGTCCAAACCATCCAACAAAAACAATGTAAACACTGAAAGAAAGAGGCAGCCACATGTGGAAGCAGGTGGGTAATAAACTGCATTTGTCTGCACTGAACCAGAAGGACAAAAAGATCCAGGAATCAACATCCTTATTCTCCCCTCTGTTACACACCAGCTAGAGGAAAATAAATCATATGGCGATTAATAAAAAAAAAATTGGCTTTCTAAAGAAAAGACTGATTTTCCCCCATATAATTGATTTGGCTTTCACTTTTCTTTCTACCTTCTCTCTTTGAATGAAGTGCCAGANTTCAGTTTAACCTGACCACTGAGATTAGCAATCCTTCAGGTGAGACACCAACTGAGGTACCTGAATAAAAGGGGATTTATTTCTGGTCGTTTTTTTGATGAACTCTTCATTATCTGATGCTCACAAAAAACTCATCTGAAACAGAAAATAAGAAGTCATCAGTCATAATAAACCATTGCTTAGTGAAAATTAAATAAATACACAAACCCATGCATTTCCAGTTCTGCTACTTCTAAGACCCAGATACCAAAACTCAGAGCCTTGTAGGTAGCTATACTTCAGCACCATATAAAGCATTACTCAAAGAGATATACTGTACCTTTGGGTAACTGAGTAAACCGAAGGCATTGCATTAGTGATGTCAGACATGCTGCACTGGAGGGCAAGTGCCACGGGAATTCCTGCTTTTTGCTGAACACCTTGGTCAGGGCTGAGCTCTGCTCAGAGCTTGCTAAACACCAAACTGCTATGAAGTTGCTGCAGTGGGCACTGAATAGACACTGCCAAACTGGTGTGGTTAAAGACAAACTGCAGTGAAAGTGTTTCAGCCATTAGCTGCAACTCTAGTCAGATAATGATACAGATAAATGAGTAAAGATACTCATTGTCTGTATCTCTACTACAGATAATGAGTCATTTCATGAAGTTTAGGAGGATGTATGCAGAAGGAGAAATAGAAATAAAAGTAGTGTCCTGAGACTGAAGAGACCTGGCTTCAGATCATAGTGCTTCCAAAGAATTCTGCCCAGCCATGGACAGGAGGCCTTGTCACCATTTACATTTCCTGAGAGTTGGAGGATCCCAGCCCAGGGTGACCCAGGCCAGTTTTGGGAGCCCAAGCATGGCCAGTCTGTGCTAATGTGTGTTCACTGCACCTCTCTGTGACTCATTTTAAAAAGGACTGAGAGTTGTTTCTGCTTGCCTAAGTGCCTAAGTAAATCACCTTGAGGACTTTGAAAATAGCAACAGCAGCAGTCTGGATCCTGAACTTTCACAGTTCATCCTTGTTGTTCACTGTCAAACTGGATTTCCTGGAAGACACTGGATTTTGGGATCCACATAGAGTGCAATGCTGAGAAAGCAGAAGATTGAGTGGTAAAGTCTTTGTTTAACAGGCAGAGCCTCTAATTGCTATAGAAAACAAGATTCTGAATAGCCTTGACATTTTCACTGAATGAACACCTGTAGTTGTGTATTTTGCTTACCTTGTTCTGTTTCTGGGAATTGCCTACAGGAGGGAAAAGACAAGGCCCTTTTTCAGAGCTCTGAACTTCAGTGAGAAATGGAAAAGGGGAAGATGGGAAGATTTCCTGCACTGGGACATCAGCAGATTCCAGTTCATTCAAAACTGTGCTGAATTCAAAAGGCAATTTTGTGGTGTTCATAATTCAGGGAGGTTGTAATGCATATAGAATGCTTGGGAAGTAAAGTAATTGCTTGAAAAATAATTAATTATCAATTAAAAGTCAAATTATTTATATATATATATATAACAATACAAATCCCAATGCAGTCCAAACCATCCAATAAAAACAATGTAAACACTGAAAGAAAGAGGCAGCCACATGTGGAAGCAGGTGGGTAATAAACTGCATTTGTCTGCACTGAACCAGAAGGACAAAAAGATCCAGGAATCAACATCCTTATTCTCCCCTCTGTTACACACCAGCTAGAGGAAAATAAATCATATGGCGATTAATAAAAAAAAATTGGCTTTCTAAAGAAAAGACTGATTTTCCCCCATATAATTGATTTGGCTTTCACTTTTCTTTCTACCTTCTCTCTTTGAATGAAGTGCCAGAGGCAGTAAACGAGGTGCTTTAATACCAAAATTACTCTGAAAAGTAAGTTTAATCACATAACTCAAGGTTTTTAGGAAAAGAAAGAGTATATAGAGTATTTTGTCACTTGCAAGGAAGAAAAGTCTTGAGTTGGAATGGCTGAAATTTTTTTGTTAAAAGCATCCTTTTTCATTTTTGCAATTTTATTTTACTTTTGAGGTAGACTCTCCTTCCTGTGGTACGACTTTCCGCAGAGCAGTTTAGGACTAGGGTAGCAGTGCAGTTTATGTGATGCCCCACATGTGATCAGCCACAATGTGATGCAAGGAGTGGGGTGATGAGATGAGCCCCAGGTGGGGGTGGCTCACCCCCATTTTTCCTTGCTGTCCCCAGAGCTCCCGCGGCCAGCGAGGGGGAATCCTCCTCGGCACAGATCACACCCCACTGCTGACACAGTGCAAAACCACAGCCCTGCCTTCGGATCCCCAGTTCAATGCCTTCTCTAGTCCCACACTGCTGAGAGCAGCTCTGTTCACTACACAGATAAGGATGAGGAAACCCACCTGCCCTTCCAGCTTTCAAAAGGCTCTTGAAGACCCAGCTGATGATAAAAATAAAAATAAAAGCAAACCAGCAGATAAAAGCGTAACTCAGAGTTTTGACAGCAGCCAGAGAGCAGTGCAAGTGCTGATTGCAAAGTGATAGACAGAGGTGTCTATTTCACACATTTCCATTCTAATCTTGCAATCCCAGTCCCACAATGTCAGGACAGATCCCCCATGCAAGGAGGAATGAAAAAGGGACAAAAGAGGGGAAATAACTACAAAGCCCAGGGCACAAAAAATGGAAAAGGCGAAGTGTGTTTAAGTTTTCAGAGAATTTCCACCGTGCTAACTGATGCAGAGGCAAAAAGGTAAGATAAATCAGTGTTTTTTGGCATAGTTTGTGGAAAAGCTCCATGTGAAGGTATAATTGACACTGTTTAAATTCCAAAAGCACGAATGCCAAGAAACTCCCAGCACTGTCAGACAATCAGATGATCCTCTTACGACTCACCCTAATCCTCTGAGATAGCTGCCTGTATCTTGTGAAGAGCCGGGGGTCCTTCAGTGAAGAGGATGATGGCATAATGAAAACCTTGGTAGCTCTGCTTTCAGGAGCCTTCATAAGAACGCACAGAATGAGACAATTTAAATTTTAGACTATCCAGAGAGGCAATATTGAGAACATGCAAGAGCTGAAATCCTGCAAAAAAAGGCATTGAGAGCCTCACCATGAACAGAAGCAAAAGCCTATTGAAGGAGCAGGTGTCATGGAGAGCTGCTGCCAACTGAAAAACAAAATCAAGGACAAGGCATGAGGCAAGGCCCTGGATCTCTGATTTTCCACAGAAGAAAGAGACAATACAGTGAGAGGTAGAAAGGGCTGTAATGCAAAGAACTGAGCCAGCAGAAGTACAAGGACATGTTACACCCTAATGTTAAGATCTTTCCCAATGCTTCCTTGTATTTGTAACTATTTGTAAAAAAAGGAAAAATATAGAATGTACAAGACATAGAGAAGCTAAAAGCAAAGACAGCAATGAAGATATCAAAAATGATAAAACATAAAAGAGAAAGAACAGGTAACAGGACAGTGGGCACAGCCACCGTTCATTTGAGTTCTGATTTCTCCTCTCCATCTCCAGCAGGAGATACAGTACATATGTGTATCTTACTTTGAAAAAGCACCACAGACTCTTTGTTGTTATAGTCTTTAAAAATGCATCTTTAAACTGATGATAATCTTATGCCAGACTTATTATCATTTCAAGACATCAACTGAACTGGAATGGAAAGCCTTCATTTTCTTAGCAAAACTTTGCACCTCATAAAGGTTTTATCTGTTGCTATGGCAAAGACTTTACCCAAAGGAGTTACTTGCAGAACACCACAAGAAGGGGGAATTTTTCAGTTCTTTTCACAGGCACATTTTTATACCCCAGACATTTTAATTTAATCATATTTTCCTTTCATCCTCCAGACAGTTTCTTTTATTCCTGAGTAAGATGCATGTCTACATCAGTGGCATGGAAGAATCCATTCTTATCATCTTCCCCACTGTGAATCAAAATCTACTTTTAATTATAGAATATCAGCTATTTCTCTTTGATGATATTCAAGTGCCTATTCCAAATTGAAAGAGCAATAGAATAACTGCCATGGTATTTTCATACGTAGAGTGATGACCTTTGAAATATGATTTCGTGGAAACAATGGTGTTACATTCATCAGGTTATATAGCAACTTGCTGCTTCTTATTTTTTTCAGACATTCCATTTTCAATTCACAATGACATTTGATAGGAGACATAAAAATGCCAGTAGATCTGTGTTTTTCCAGCCACCTCATCCGACAAGAATTCCCCCTCCCCTCCATTTCTTTTTACACAGCTATGTTGTTCACTCATTTGGGACTACTTCAATTTGCTTATTAAATATGTAAGATCTTCATTATGCAGCCAGGAGCTGAATCATGTAAGATTAACACAAAGCCCTTGTGAGAGGATTTTTTTAAACTTTATTAATATTAATAGTACGGGCAGCTCACATAATTTTGTACTTTCCAAACCCAAATGTCAATACAGTGGGTAAATTGTACTTTTCTTCCTTGTCTTCTAAGCCTTCTTTGAAGAAAAGATGACATTCAACTTAAATAAATACAAAACCTTACACATTTCCAGCTATGTTCCATTTTTACATCCCAAAGAGTCATGGACTCTTTTGCCTGGCCATTGATAAAAGGGGAACTTGAGGAAACAGGTAAGAATCCTAAGGATTTTGTTCTTTATGATGACTTATGCAGTGTCATAAAGCACCTAGTTCTTAATCAAGTAAAGGATTTCACTAATGACCTAACAAGAAGTGCAATAATAGCTTAAGAGTGGGAACCTGGATTTGAACCCTTGCACAGAACTGAAGGAAAATTCAGATGCTCAGGTTGTATCCAAAGCAGGCAGCAGCTGAGGAGGAGCATCTTACACCAAACCAGTAGGCAATAGGAGAGAAGAAAAAAACAACTTTTATCCCCCTTCCTGTAAGAAAGAAGCCAGAAATACGCTCCTGAAATGCTGGTTTGCAGGATCTTTTTTTTCAAAGAGCTTAGCACACTTCAGCCCTTTCTTTCCACACTTAACTGGAGGAGGAAGTATCACGTACCTGCCCTGGATACACGGAGACTTAACAGCTGAGGGCTCACCCAAGAAGTGGTTTCTATTCTCTGCTCTGTCTGACAGGACTCGATTTCACATCTCAGAGAAATTCTACAGTGGAACATTTTGACAATTGCCATGTTGTTACATCATCACTTCCCCATCTCCACTTCTGACTTTTGCTGCTGCGTTTTCCTCCTGCCTGTCCCACTGGAGCAGGACAGCTCTGTCAGCTGCTGGAAAGCAGTACCAGCACTTCACCAGCCTTGGGCTGTGCCCCTCACAGGAGACTGTCCTGAGGACACATTATTGGATTTGTTTTCAAAGTACAAACAACCCTGTTGCCACTCTTGAAAAGGATCCTTCTATTCCTTTCTCCAGGATTGTTACTTCTTTTGCTAGCAGCTAAAATACAGGAACACTTGTTACAGCATCTTCTAAAAGCAGGCTCCTTTCTCACAAAATGAGAGAAAACTGTTAGATGTCAGGCAAAATTTGTCACTCCTCTCACCTCCTATTTCACAATCAAGTAATATAAATATTTTTTTCTACACAGAGACAGTTTCAACAGGGAACAACCAACCTACAGTCTGCTACTTGCATCATTCTAGGGAGACAATATGGAAAAGCAACAGGTAGAGGCAGAAAAAATCTGAGTCTTCTGCTTGTTTCAAGTCTTCTATAAAAGAGAGAAAAGAGCTACAACGTAAAAGAAATCCATAATATTATTCTAACCTCTAGAGGTTATGGTTCATGGCTCATTCCATGTTTACAAGCTGTTCTGTGCAACTTCAAGGAAAATCCATAAACATTCAAACTTATATTTTAGAACCACAGCCCAGGAAAAGAGAATGAAAATTTGATGTGATCTTGTTGGATGGATGGCACTGAAGTTGTAAAAGAATAAAAATATTTTGCAGCATTATGGAGCTAATCCTAAACCCATCAGCTAGATCTTTATTCATACAGATACCAGGTGACAGCTTGTGCACAGTTTCTACATTGAGAAATGAGCACAGTGATTGTCTATTCAGACATGTCCTTTAACAGACAATTCTCCCAAGTTTAATATTTTTAAATATTGGAGGTTTTTGCCTTCCTTCTTTCTTTACTTTTATACATCTTTTCTGCAAAAGATTAAAACAAGGAAAAACCTTACCAAAAAATTGAGTCAAGAAAAAAAATAACATGCCTGGAAGAAAAACACACTGGAATTGTAAGGAAGAAGCTTGTCCACATTATATTTCCAGTCTCATTCCTCACACTGAAGACACTTAAATTTTTGAGGCACTGATCTAAAGCAAAACAGATTCAAAAATTTATTTCTCTTAATCATATACAGTGAAATGAAGTTTGAAAGTTGTAACCCACAGGGGCACTCCTGATTCAGGGTGGTTGCAGCTTTAGCTTGGCATCAGTAAACAATGAGCAGATCTCTCTTCTGTGGTGCCTATAAAAACCTTACATTTGCATATACAAGTAAATTAAACTGTGTTCTGGGAATGACTCAAACAAAATGAAATCAATCACATTTATAAGCATCTTGTAACCTTTACCCGTTTCTCTGGAAGAGAAATAAAATGAAGACAATTGTACCTTGGTTTCCACAGTGTTGTCTGGGTGTTTGATAGTAATCTGACTGGGAAATGATACCGACAGCAAGATAACAAGAAAACCCATTTATCACTGTGACAGGTGCTCGGTTTCATACGAGTTTAAATTACCAGTGATGGAGTAGGGTTGTCTTTCTCTCATCTCAACCTCATAACCACTGTTTAGACTCAACTAAAGTTTCCATTTCATAGTAATCAAGTTACATGGAGTCAAATTGTTATTCATGAATTCAAGGAGGTTAAGACTTGAGATTCATTAATGTGATGTTGTCAGCCACAGCGAGCAGGTCCATGGCCTAGAACAGTGTGGTAATTGGTAAATTTGAATGCTGGGTGGTTAATGGCTGTTTATTAGCCTCTAATACATTCTGTGTTATTTAGTCTTACAAGATTTGACACCAGATATTTCTAGTGAGTCACAACACCCTGGCAGTTCACCTTTCTTGTATATCAGTGGACGTGTACCAGAGCTTAACTATGCTATTGAGGAAAAGAAATACAAATCACCACTTCTACCTTCTGCTGAGCAGAGTGATCTTCTCCCTTTGGATACCTAGGGACTTAAGGAGATGTTTTGAAACCAGGGCACCATTTATAGACAAAGATAATGCTAGCTGTGTCATTTCCATGTCTCAATTTCTTTATTTTTCTTTATCCTTAAGAATACTCTACTCCCTTGACTGTTTTTCTAAGGAGAAATCAAAACCAAAAGAAACAAAAACATGCTTATGATTTCTTTGGAACTTGCTCTATCAAAAGCAATCTTTTCTGTTTAATTCAGAAGCACAAAATTTTACAAGGCAACAATCTGTAGTAGAAATATCCCTTTTCACATCTCATTTTGATGGTAGGATGGATTGTTAAATATGAAAGTTTGCAAGAGAAAGTCACATTCACAGCAAGACACCCAGGTGGGGAGAGAGGCATTTGTAAGGCTAGGCAGGATTCAGCTGAGTCACCAGGCACTTCACAGGCTATCAAAGTCCTGTCAACGTTTGGCACCTCATTTAATTCCTGCCCTTAATGTAGCATGCTGATCTGTGCTTACATAGGCAGGTTTCTCATCATTTGATACAGCACACCAAATCATAGCTCTCAAAATATGGGGTTTGTTTCTATAATTCCAACAAAATTAACTTATCTGTACTTCATTCTTTTTCCACCTTGCCCTTTATCTGAATCCCACCCTTCAGGTTCCCTCTCTCGAGAAAATTAGAGAGAGGAGGAATAGACTTTAGTTTATTTGGTTAAAAAAGCAAAAAAAAACCCTTTAATTCTCCTGTATAATATATTTAATTCCTTTATTTTTCTCTGCAGTTGTTTCAGTTTTAAATCATTCTCTTACACAAGTGAGTAGAAAAGTATATAAGGAATTGTGGTGTGTTGACTGGCTGGAGACAGGATGCCCACCAAAGCCACTGCCCTCCTCAGCTGAACAGGGGAGAGAAAATACAATTAAAACCTTGTGTCTTGAGATAGGGACAGACCTTGGTCATCAGCAGGTCCACCTTGGAGCCATCTGGCATTCACTCCAACAGACATCAGAGAAGATTAAAGCAGTTTCTCACAGAAAGAGCCCACTTGTCACACACAGTAGCCCCCACTTGTCACACAACTCCAATACAGGAATTAAGAACTGTACAGGCTTTGCATATCTCTGCTAATATTTATTTCTGTTGTAAGCACTTTGACTGAGACACAGTAGAATGATATTCTCTTTTTTTCTATAGGTGTGTCATACCATGACTGAGCAAAACACCAAACGTATTTTCCTTCCCTCCTAGTGCTAAATACTGCACAAAAAATTTTATTAGTTCTGGTATGTATGACCTTCTCTTTCTATTACTTCAGGACCTCAAGATCATTCAGCAAATTCTGTACAGTACATGGATCCTTACTCTTTAATGGTATACTTTTTACCTTTGAAATATTAACATGCTTCAAAAGATTGCCTACCACACTGGTCACAATGAAAAGTGTGATGGGCATATGAAGCAAGATGAAGATCTCAATTAAAAAGCTTCCTTCAGCCCAATATTTTTCTTAACTGTATTTCAGTTTCTCATGCATCTTTCCAGCCTTCTGTTCCTTTTAATCTTAGTCAATAATTTTTTCTTATAGCAAAATATGAAAAGCTTCACAGAAACCTAAATAGGTTACATCTATGGAAACTGGACTGATGAGGAGTTTTTTATGGTATAATGCTACTGAGGTGCTTTTCACCAAAACTCACAGGAACATTTAAAATGAAACCCAAATCAATTGGAAACTCCCTAGATGTTATGCTTTATACCATACTTTGGATTCCTTCTAGTTTCCCAAAAGAAAATAAATATACATTGGGGTCAAGGTTTTGGCAGCATTGACAGCACTACAAGGCTTTGAGAAGAAAGAAGCAAATCCAGGCAGTTCCAACTCAAATTGATTTTCACTTGGAGTCAGGGCTGTTCAGATGCAAACCCAAGCCACAGGTCTATGGGCACATATCCTCAGTCAGCCTTAACTGAAGGTCTTTTAAGGAAACTCTACAGTGTCTATCATAAAGCTCAAAACCCCAAATGTGTGAAAATTATTTCCCATGTATATTGTAAACTCAACTGCTCTTTATGAAGTGTATGTAACAAAGGTATTATGCATATAAATTAGCTTTTCAAAAACATGATCGCATCTTGGAAATATGAACTGAGATTGAGCCTCTGGAAAGACACAGAGATCTTCTTGGTGGGGGTGGTTTTGCTTTTAAATGGCATTCTATCAAAAGAATGACAACAACAACAATAAAATAAACAAGCCAGACTTGATAGGTTTCATATTGTGAGTCAGTGTCATGCATATTAATCACCATAATGAAACTTATTCCAAGTAATTCACGTGCTGCATAAATAGCTTTGTAAAGTGATGCATTTTAATTGTAGGCAAGAACATACTGTTCAAATCTGTGACAATTACAGAAAGAATTGTGTCTTTGTACTATTTTTGGTCTGAATAGGTTTTTTCCAAATAATTTTAATAAAATCTAAAGATAGACCCTTAGAAAACAGTATGAAAATTCTTCTTTTTTTCTCAGCAAGAAATGGACTTGGACTGGTGCAACATGACCAAAAGCACGCACACCTGATGGGTTAAGCCTCTCACACGTGGCGGGTTATCGAGTCTCCGAAATTATTGCAGCAGTCTCTATTAATTTGTGTGCACTGGTGGTACAGATGATGAAAGTGACACAGTTGCTTTCATTATTAACTTCATTATATGATCTGTAACATTATTAGCAGCAAGACAGCAAGTACAGAAGGCAAGCTGATAATGTAATCAAGCACAAGACTCTGAAAAATTGTGAATAATATGCTATTTGCATAAAAAAAACCCTTCTTGTTAAAATCACAGCCAGGGCAAAGACCTTAAAGGTAAAAACAAAAGTTTTTTTGGTAGAAACTACAAAAAACAGTAAAAATCTGGAATAAGAAAGGTGTTTTTCAGAAGTATTTTTGTTGATATGTGATACTAATTAATGATATTAAATATTAAGTTTTGTTGTCATTCATATTGCAATTGCTTCAAGCAGCCCCAATCAACAATCAGAATCCTGCTCAGGTAAACTATTTACCCAAGTATAAAACCCTGTGTTTGCCCCAAATGGACAGTGAGCTAAATTTAGTGGGACAAATGCTTCAATTGTTTGGTGAATGGCAATTGATTTTAATCTGTGCTTGAAGTTAGTGTGAACTAAATGGTCTTTCTCTTATTGGACTTTTTTCCTTCACCCATGGTTTTATAACCCCAGCTGGGAACTAATTGCCATGCAGGCACTTGTTCACTCCCTTCTCCTTGGCTAGATGGTGGAAAGAATGGGAAAAAACCCAAAATTTGTGGATTCAGATAAGAACAACTTAATAATTGAAGCAATGTAAAATAAACAATAACAATAATGACAATTATAAAAATAATTGTAATGAAAGTCAGAGAAATAAAACCCAAGGAAAAGGAGTGATGAACAATGCAACCCACTGACTGATGCCCAGTCAGTCCCCAGGCAGCAATTGGTGCCACCCCACTCAATTCCCCCAGTTTATACACTGAACATGATGTGCTGCGGTACGGAACATCCCTTTGGCCAGTTTGGGTCAGGTGTCCTGATCCTGCTTCCTCCCAGCTTTTTGTGCACCTCCTCACTGGCAGCTCATGAGCCACTGAAAAGTCCTTGACTTAGAGCATGCACTATTCAGCAACCACTAAAACATCAGTGTGGTATCAACATTATTCTCATACTGAATACAAACACAGCACTGTACCAGCTACTAAGAAGAAAATTTTCTCAGCCAAAACCAGGACACCACCTAAGCTTTCTTTTGTGTTAAAGATGTTTCTGGAAATTGTATCTTCCAGTTGAATTATACACAGTATTTAGAAAGATGTTACCATGTGCATGCTTGGAGATCTTAAAAACGAATGTAATATAAATACCAAGACTGCAGTGTGGATTAGTCCAGTCAAATTATTCAGGTGAAATGGATCTGTAAAGCAAGATGTCCATAGAAGTCAGGTCTTTGCCTTTTGGTATTTAAATAATTCCTCTTGAAATTCACAAGGAAGGGATTAAAACTTTGATTTTCTACAAAGGCTTCATTATGTGTGACAGCACAGTCTGAAGCCTAAACTTGAACAATGACAAATCTGAGAACAAAAAAGTCACAATTATTCTTCTCTGTCTGCTTGGCTTTCTAGTCCAGCTCTGTTCCAAGAGAAGAGTTGTGTTCTTTTAATTGCCAGGGGTCACTCTTACATCCAGACTTATCCTTGTAGTCACAGCAATGCAATAACAATACTCCATGAGTTCTGCTGAAAACCAATTACTCCAAAGGCAAAAGAACCACTGTGAGCCAAATATGCACAAAGGTGTTCAGATCTTGAACCTAGATAACTCTGTTCCCCTCCTGGCATAACTTGCTGCAGCTGTCAGGTATTTGCTGTGTTTGTAAACTACTGGTTTTAATCACAGTACAAATTCCATCTCAGTCATCAAAGATAAATGCTTTAACAGTGCACATGTCTAATTCTATCCATAACATCAGCAGCTAAGTTAGGGTCCTTGGGCATGTGATGACAGTTAATTAACTGCGGTCATGGGCGGGTTAATTTTACTGAGAAATCTTAAGCACTGAAGCCTTCTGTAATTTGCTGTATCCCTTGTTCCTCAGGAGAACTGATTCTGAGCTAAACTTCAAAAAATTCATCATAAAATATTACCATAAAACAAGATAAGAAACACAAATCCCTCTTCAAGAAAATAAATAAAACATCAGGTTTTATCACTCTCCTCTAATTAACATGGCAACAATTTTACTCCTTCCTGGAGCCTCCAGGGCAAATGATGTCAGGTGGTGACATGATGCAAACACCTCGGTGAAAAAGGGAAGCAGCTGATGTGTGTTTGAAGGGAAAATTATTTCCTAGCAATGCAGACTCCTCTGGAACTCAGCTCACACCTTTTGCAGATAAATAACTTACACATACTGTCAATATGTCACCTTTGGAGAAATTACAGTATGTATAGTATGCAAATTATATATAGTCACTGTGCATTTTGATTTCTTCCCATTTGTAGAAATGCAAAAGATATACAAGAACACAAAGAGAAGCACAGAGCACTGGGTAGCCACAGGCAGAGAAAGTCTTCATTAGTAAGTGAAGTTCTTGTGTGACAGAGGAAGACACCTACATCTGATGTTTTGATAATAGAGTTGCAGATGTGAGACTGTGTTACACTCCTCTTATCCCAAATCCACATCTGTACAGCTTAAGAAATAGCTGATAAGCATATATGATGTGTTTATCATAGTCACAAATGGCTGACTACATGATCTACGTTATAAGGGTTAAAGAACATGATCAAAACATCATTTTTGGGCCTCTATGAAAGACATTCCAAGAGAAAAGTTATCAACAGGTGAAAGCAGAGTGGATTAGGGGAATGAGTGCAGCTGTAGTGGGGGAAGACTTTAGGATGTGCAACAGACATAACGAAACACCAACACACACACCCTTGGTTCTGAGAAAGCACATAGCAGAAACTGCTGATTCAATGAGGATTTTTCCAAAAGGCCAGAAGTTTACAACTGTGTCACAAATTCTAGACAACAGTTGAGGCACAGGTAACAACGAAGAAAAAAGAAAAACAACCCACAGTGCAAATAATTGACAGCTCATGACTGAATCCAATACAAAATGTAGTAAATGAAGGTCTTTGTGATGGCATGCAAGTCTGCTTATCCAATTACAAAGGCAGTCCCAGAGAATTTGTTATTCATTTAGCATCATGGAGTACCTTAGCACAGCATCTTGCCAAATGTTTAATTTAAAATATATAACTCCAGAGTATGTTATGACTTGTTTTACAGATTAAAGAAACAGCTCTTTAAATGGAACTTGTTACAGAATCTGTGCTTTCTTCTGATTTCTTCAAGATTGTCAAGGCTCTGCATGAAAGGTTGATTTTTGGGAAAAACAGCAGCAGCAAATAACAACTCATATTAGCATTCTGACTTTGATGGACTATTTACAGAGCATATGGTCCTGATTGCCAAAATGCTTGTTTGAAATTACCTCAAATATTATATTCAGTTACATGGCACAGAAAGCAGAAAAGTGAATACACTTCTTTTTTTGCTATTTTCTTTTTGTTTAATTTTCTTTTTTTTTTCTTCAATGAAGGCAACTCTGGAGCAGATTGTAAATTACACTGGAACCTACTTCTAGTTTGCTGCAAGATCTGCCATCACACACGTCATTTGCTATTCTGCCACAGTGCAGATTACTGCCTGGACTGATGCAGAATTAGCAACCAGTGTCCTCTCAGCCTAATAAACTGCAGGTTCTAGCTACAACTGGCTGTGCTAGATGTGACTCTCCCAGGGACAGAAAGACTAACCCCACCTCTTCAAGTACTTATGGTGGACTGTGAACCATTCTTTTCATCCTTTTGCTCTAAAAATAATAAGTTCTGAGGTATTTTCTTCTTCAGGTCCGGAGCAGTAATTTGTCAAGCTTTTCCTGTAATGTCAAGAAATGTGTAGAAGAAACCCCTTTAGAGGTTTTTCTCCCAAAATTACCCTAAACCAAGACAACTCCCTTCACATATTTGCATACAAAGAGTGTAGCCTATATGCAAAACATTTTTTTTGTGTGGAATCAAGCAGACTATTTTATTAGCAATGGTGTTTCCAGGGTACGTTTAATGATCCAGACATGTTTACCTTGAAGAGAAATCTACAAATGGACTTTCAAATGGAACAAGCCAAATGAGAAAACTGCCTCATCACTCAAATCAGCATGGGGAAAAAAATAAAGAAGGCTAACTTTCATTCCAAAACGAACCATGTATTCCATGCCAGCTTGACCTATTAAATACATCATGTCCAGCCAACCCCTGTTTTTACTATGAATGCCCTTTGGTTGCAGGAGGATATTGCCAATACAGCAAGAGGAGAAAGTTTCAGCATTTTTTCATCCCCTGCGTGAAGTCTTGGAGACATTTTCCAGAGCCTGAAATGTTGATAGTGTTTATATGCCCTTTTACTGTGAAGAAAGGAAACAAACAAAGTAGAAAATTGGGTTATGTCCTTTCCAACAGTTTATAGTTGCCTTGGGTTCTGTCAGAGGTGATGATCTACTGAAGTGGTCCCTTTACATTTACCCTTAGCTAACACTCAGGGCTGTTTGAAACTTGTACACAACCACATTTTCTCATCATGTTCTTGACGTCAGTCAGGGGAAAGAGCAGCAGTAAGATTGAAAAAGTGAAAATATCACCACTTGAAATGAAGTTAATTACCAAAAAAAAGAAAGAAAAATGTAAAAAATGGCATAAAATTACTCTTTTTTCCCCCGATTGTCATTCCTCTAAAACTAGAAAAAATTATCCTTGACCTCTTTTCAGCATTGTTTAACAGTTTAAGAATAATCCTGGAACTTCCTAGTAAGACTCCTTTAACAACAGCAGCATCAGGGACTGAGAGACACAGACTGAAAGCAAGCCCATTAGATTCACTACCTATCTACACTCTGAGACTGTAACCTAACAAACAAAAATCTTGGTAAAATTAACATAGCATTGGAAACCTGCAACATCATTGCAAGTGCAACAAACCCCATAAAGGCCTGGCATAAAACAACTATAAAGGAAAATAAGAGATCAATAACTTTTTAGAAGGATGATTGAAGAGCCAATGAAATAATTTGAGCAGAAAGATATAAGACACATTAAAATAGCCTTATTGATGCATGTCTAGGTGCCAATACTGTCATTTAAAGTGTACCTAACTTCAAGCATTCTGATTCTGATCAATATGGTCTCCTTTCTGAAAAAGAGATTAACCACCAGTGATAGATGACTACTTTTTATCCATGTTCAGTATAATCGCTGATCCACCATTTTCAATCAGCATTTCCAAGGACATGATAGAGGTCCCTGTTTAATCTTTTGTGAGACTCTGGAAGGCCCCAGAGGACAGTCAATAAATACTTGTCAATAAATACTCTAGAGACTGGGCTAGAGTTACATTTAATTTCCCACTGGAAGATCTGCTTGTCTACGTCTTGTCATGAAAGGAGGGAGTGAAGTGCGTGGGCTTCCAGATGTTTGTACAGAAATCAAGCACTGGACACTGTATGCAGAGATGTCTTCAGGGCACCTGCAGGTGGGTCTGGCTGCAAAACCCCATGGTTCAAACCCTTCCTGGAATGAAGGATGAACTCCAGGAACCTGTAAGATCTTTGTTGCAATCTACAAGATGTTTTGAACTATCTCGCTCTGATCTCAGCTCAAGAACATGCCATCACAGAAGAACTAAATAAAACCATCTAGCTTTCCAAGAAATGAGAGTTGCACACCAACCAACTGCCTGCTGTATTAACTTGTGCTTCTCATTGCTCCTCCCAGCAGTTTCTAATGTTCTTCACTCAATGCAAATCAAACACATTTGTGAACTCCTCAGGCTATTCAAGCACACAGAAGCAAACAAAACCCCGCTGCTATCACACAGAACAGCAAGCATTCTTATAAGTTTCCCATCCTTGAAAATATCTGATGGAACAAGCATGTCTCATATAAAATCAAAGCAGAACCGTGTATGCATCTGGTGTGATAGGAAATTTCAAGGCACACGAGGTCCTTGCCACAGGGAATGTGTGCTGCCAGTACTTGTGCTGGTGTCTGACTGTGGACAGGAATTGTTTTGCTCAGTATTTCATTAGTGCTTTATATGGCACTCAATGCTGAATGCACTGAGCCTTCCACTGCTATCAGTGTTCAAGAAGTTCTAGAAAAATTCTTAGAGAACTGTTCTCACATGAGAATTTTACTTGTGGAATGCTTTATGTTGGCGAAGTCCAGGGCTGGTATGAGGCAGTGAATGAGTACAGCTGGCACCTGGAGCAGGCTGGAATACCTATGTTAACATTTTGATGTGCTCAAGTGGCACCTTCTAGGTGTAAATTTGCCTCATGTTTATAGCAGAAGGCCCGAGGTATTGTCTCAAGGGCACAGTGTGTGCTCAAGCAGCTCCCTGTGGCCAAAGCCATGGGCCAGTTGCCATCGAGAGTGTCCCACCTGTGAGGTGGGTGCACCATCACCTGCCAGGCAGACATGGGGGCTGGGGCTGGCCACCTGCATGAGCCTCTTTGCTGGCACATCTGCCATGCAGTCACACGATTTGAGAGCTCTAATGGAGTGTAAAATCAACTCCCACATATTTCCTCTTTTTTTTTGTTTTGTTGTTGTTGTTGTTGGTTTGGGCTTTTTTATTTGTTTGTTTTTGCACTGCACTGGTAGGTAATATGAAGAACCTGGCAATCCTCCCTTTTATGTACAACTGATTGATGCAGTAACCACAGGCAAGGCTTGTGCCCAAATGCCAGTGGATGATGCACCTAACACGTGCGAGCCTTCAATAAACAGCCTCAGTTTAACTGCTGCTTATCTCTGAGATTTCCCAGTGGCACCTTCACACCACAAGCAAGGTGTTATCAGCACTTGCTAGGGACCACACAAATGTGTCACTTCTGTGCAGGGATCACAGGAGCCCAGAAAGAGTTTGAAGGAAAGATGACACTGCCATCATTTCTGTTTTATCTAGAAACCATTGTGATTTTTGGTTCCCTTTCCCTTAGGATGCAGCACACAACTGCTTGTGGGATATTTTTGGGAGTGACACAGTGTGATTTAACACAAGAATAACTGCAAGAGGCTTCTGTGGAGGACTCTTTTACCCAGTAATTCTGTTTGGTCGGCAGTTGATGGTAGCTATTGGTACTGGTAGATATAATTACACAATAAGTTCACTCTGCAGAACAAATAATAATGCTGAAAACCAACATCAATACATCTCAGCTTCAGGCACTGGGGAAAAAAAAAAAGAAGTGGCAGGATGTTTTAGAGTAAGTTTATAAAGAGACAAATCTTTCAAGGTCAGTCACAGCAGTGTTGTTCCTAAGAAAATGGATTTTAAAATTCACTTCTAAAATTAAGTTATATTTTACACTGGAATTTGGATTCCAGTAGAGTTGAAAAGGATCATCCAGCAAGTTCAGTGTTTCTGTTTCCCATGCCTGGGGTCAATAAAGGACATAACTATGGTACTTAAAAATCCTCAAGTTATTACTTCGCTTAAGTCACACGTTTTATTTTCATTTGGTTGCTTAGTCTGTGATATATCCCAAATACTCTCATGTAAAAAAGGCTTTTCAAAGGATTTTTAAGTGACTTAGTGACAGGTCCCAGAGCACTATGAGTTGGATAGAATTTATTATACTTAACATAAACAGCAATTTTGGCAGTATCTGTCAAAAGAGTACAAGTGATACCCTGTTATGAAAAAATACAGGGAATGAAGGAAGTATGAAGTTGCAGAGCACTGCTTCTCCAGGGAAATGACCTGCCTGACCATATTTTGGCTCATTTGTCTATGGTGGTTCTCAGCTGCTGAGTTGCCATGTTTAGATAATCTGATATGAAAACACACCACTGCTGGTCTGGATTCTTAGTAGGGGTAAATTAGATTTCAACCTCTGAAGTATCATATCAGGAATCAGAACAATTTGTTTTTTACTTATTTTTAGAGAACTAATTTCCATAATCTATGATCACATGTTTTCAACTAAATAAAACAAACAAATTAAAAATTAATTTCTTATTTATTTATGATTATAAAACATCACCAGGATACAGAAAGAAAAAAAAAAGAGAGAAAAGCGTACCATGAAAAAAGGCCAACATAAAAGAATTCTAGACAATAGTCTGATAGTTAATATGTTAATAAAGCCAAATCATGATGTAAAGTACCAATTCAGACATCACTTTTAAAGACTGAAGTGTCAGCTGATAATTTCCTCCAGCATCCTCCATATTACAGGCTAAATAACTTTGACTCCTTTTTTACTCTTGATTGTGAATTTTTGCTTTGGACAATATGAGTCAACTATTGTCTGCATTTCTGCATCAAGGCTGTAGTTCTAATTTGATCTACTTCTCAAAAGTTTCCAATCTTTGATTTCCAGGGATGGAGAATTCAACATCCCTATAGATGAATTACTCCAATTATTGAACTACCTTTTGTCTCAAATAGGCATTGGGACCTTATTATTAAAGAGCCAAAAGTCTTCAACTTCCTTCCACCATGTACAGTTTTCTGATACAGATCATCAGTCTGCTTTCAGAAGTCTTTTTATCTTGCCAGCATTTGTTGACCTTATTCAAATCATATCCCTTCCAAGTCTAAACTCCCTAAACTGTCCTGATTCTCCTGCTCATGTCAGTTCTGCTGTACATAGAAACCTTTCTGTAGGTCAGTTTTGACCCCTTCTAGTATCAGTGAAACTCCCCCCCAACAAAAGCCACATCCCTCCTAAATAAAAATGGAGCATGCACCAATACCTTTTTAGTCAGCTATACCACATGAAGCTTTGAAGTAACAAACACGTTGGTTATGTATCAGATCACACCTACACCAAGAATTTGTTCCCCAGCTATCAGTATTCCTTCTCTGAACCAGAGCTCCAGCCCTCTGAAGAGCTGTCATATTAATAAACTGAAATGGAAAAATGGCTACTTCTTCATCTTTGGTGTTCCTTTTTAATTTTTTTACTATCAAATAAAAATAATAAGTTCTTTGACACCTGCACTGAATTAAGACCTAGTAGCAGATCTGAGATATATAATCCTAATTCAAATCACAGTTTCTGGGATTTCACCCAGCAGTGAGCCAGTGTTAGGGACTTGACTCTGAGACCAGAGCTCCTTTTTCAAGGCAGCATCATATGGTGATCTCATCTGAGAGCCTGGGAAACCTGTGGAAATTACCCTCTATGAGAAAAATAATTTCCAACAAAAAGAGGAAGCGTAAGATACCAATTATCCTCCACACCTAGGTTCTAATACTGGCATCAAGTTTACACATACAGAAAAACTCCAAAACAACAATAAAATTTCAGGTCAATAAAGACTGTAACTTAACTTCCTACTGCTTTTGAATTTGTGTTTTGGAGTATCTGAGACAATTGTCTGCATAAAGCATTAAAACATGAATTCAGATCAATCCATATACATGATGGATATAAAATACTTAGCACTATGGAAGATAATGAGGAAAAAAATTAATTTTGCTATCTTGCCACTGTGATAATTTGATGCATTAGGCACAGCCCATTCTTGTTAGGAAACATTAGACACTATTATAATTTTTGAGCTTGCATAATGCAAGAGGCAAGAGTTTGGGAAAAATACACATTGGCTGATAATAGATTCAAGAGCACATTTTTTCCTTTTTTTTCCCCCCACTCCTCTTCTTAAAGAGAATTAATCTTACTTTGTCTGGTGCTTAGCAGCCAAAGACAATAATGTGTATAAAATTAAAGGGGAATTACTTTAGAATTTTAGATGAAAAGTTGTTTTGGGAATAAATTGATAAAAATCAGGTCAACTGTCTGCACTGAACAGCAATACAAGCAAATCCAGAACCAACAAGCAGTAACCTCAGCAAGACAAAGATAATTTTACAAAATTACTACTTTTCCAAATTTGCAGGGTGAATACTTAATAAAAAGAAGATTTGGGATTCATATATGGATTTTAAAAAATTACAAATCACTAATTTAATGAGGATTTGGACCACCAATACACAGGCAATCAGAGAATTGAGTATTTGAGATGAACATGATAATAACAAATGAAATCTTGTTTAAAATTTGGGGTCTTGGCAGGTGGTACGTAATTAATGCTCCAAGGAGAATTATGTTGCAAGTCAACAGATGTAACTAATTTTATTTAGGAGATAAGAGAGTTAACACAGGACAAAGATTGGCTCTACCCAACTCTCCTGACAGCCATTTTCTAACTTTTTTGGACCCTATGCGTCCCAACTCTGGCAATCCCTGGCTGTTTCCCAACTCCCACTACCAGAAATCTTTCCTCAGTGTCTAACCTGCATGTAGCTGAATTCAGTAGATTATCCTCAGAAATAAGTTTATTCTTTTTGTCTTTTCATCTATATTTTTCACATTTAGGGAACACCACAGCAAATTCCTAAAAATTTTCTTTTTCTGAAGTGAAAACCTCCAATTTCTCTCATCTTTACTCATTTTATAGCTTTTTACATCATTGTCCTCTTCTGGACTGTCCTCATTTTGTACCTATTATATATAAGGATTGCTTGAACAAGGAAAAAAAGTATTATCCCTTTTCTTGTTTTAATGACATATTAAGTGTTTTGCTTCAAAGAGTGTTGAGGTGAGAACAAGCCAAATTTGAACATGAAAGACATCTGAGCACTTTTAGAAATTAATGCCTGTTCTAGGACTTACCAAGCAAGTTTAAGTTTTTCAGAGAAATTGCCACTCCCCTTTCAGTGCTCACTCTAAATTATTCAACATCCACACAATGTATTAAAATCTTACAATTGATTTTGAGGGGCTTTAGAATTCTTCCTTCATCCCTTCTCCCAGTAGCTGATGGTTGTTGTGAGTGATTAGGGAAGAAATACTAATGGAACTCTTCTATTTCTATTGTTCTTCCATTCCAAGTGAAGGTACTGGATATTTTTGTGCTTGCATAAGATGAAGACCATTTGAAATATTAGTGATTTATACAAAGCCCTTTTCCCTTTGAAATCACCTCAAACTGCACTATTTTTCACATCTACATTATCCTTTTATGTACTACACTCACTGCAAAACTGTGAGAAAACTCTTTGACCTAAATATATATATAGAGTAATGTATCTTTTTAAACAACATAGTGATATGTTACACAAGGCTCCAAAACTAGTTCACATCTGGCTGTGCATGGTAACTACAGGCCAGATACAGGGTGTGAAACAAGGAAATACAAAAGCTCCAAATATTGCACCATTATTTTACAGGGAGGAATTTTCCAGGGACATATTTCCTTGTAGGTATAACTAGAAATGTCCTCTTTTCACCTGGGAAATTTTTTTAGCAGTCCTTTCCAGCTTCCGCTGACATTAGTGACAGTTTTTGTGCTTGCTTCTGTGGGACCTGGGTATTCATTTTGCTCTTAATCCCTACGAACACATCCAGCATACATCCCACATATCTCAGGTAAGCCCTTTAGCTCTTAGAAATGCCACTCTAATCCAAATTTTAGGTCTGACAAGGGGCTCATAGAAGTCATGGCGAAAGTAATTACTGGAGGATCCAATTCTTTGTTCATGAAGGAGGTGTCAGACAGCTGTTAATCTGTGTTTGACTTGTTTTGATGGAACCTCACATAGCAGCTGGAATGAGCATCCTGTTGCTCCTATATTCCACCAGTAGACACACAGGCTCCCAGCCACAGATGATCACAACAGGATAAAAGCAAATCTTTCTCATGTCACCTCAAGCACCACGGTTTTGGTACTCACTTTTGATTTTCCCCCNAACTCATGACATTGATCATAAAAGGAGTAATTGATTTTGGTAATTTTTAAAAACTTTTTTGTCCTTTTGTAAACCATGCCAATAAAATAACCAAGAGATTGACAAAATATCAATTTGCTGCAGAGGGAAGCCTCTTACCTCTCTGCTGCACACTGAGACATCAGCTGAACTGTCATCAAAGATGCACACGCACACTGAATATTGCAATTATCACAAGAACAAAAAGAAAAGTCTGCAGATGAAGAGGAGACAATGTGATAGTCAAGTCAACCAGGAGAGATATTTCCTGATCTGAAACAAGGTATTTAAAAAGAATAAAAACTAACATTCCTCTCATTTCAGTATTCTATAGCCAAGAAGGACATATTACTCAGCTTTTGAAAGTTTCAAGTTCAAGAAAATACATGGCTCTGTCACAGTGCTTCCCAAACCTCAGATTTGTAAGTGTTTGAACCTTGACACTATCAGTACTTGCAAGAAGGGGAAAGCAACATGCTACATTTATGTAGGAAGGGAAACTGAGGTGTGCAGTAGTACAGTGGTTGACATGAAGTCTTTGGGATGCGCTTCCAATCTGCTCTGCCATATTTCATTCTGTTGCCCCTCAAATTCTATGCATGTTGCTGGTTTTACTACACAAGAATGTTCTTTTCAGCTGAAATATAACAGTGAGAAAAAAATCACCTTGGCTCACAAACAAGCAAACACAGAAATCTAGAATGTTTTTGTTGAAGAGTTAGAGAGTTATTAAGCCGTAAAGGACTAAAAAAAAATTAACTGAAAATCCAAATTTAAAAATCAAACGTCTTTTAGTTTATTATCTCAGACTAAATGCTCTTTTTGCAGATTAGTGGTTACTCAGATATACAAAAAAAAAAAAATTCTCCAAAGTGTAATGCAGTCAAAATAATGGGAGAGAGGCCAGGAAAACAGTCACAAAAAAATCTTACTCTCTTAAAGCATTTTCCCTCTCTGAAGCCCAAACAAGACATATGTCTTTTCCTTTTGCAGAGTCACAAATCAGATGAATGAAAAAGGATTAAAAAACAACCATGTACCTAGAAGCATATATATCTGCAATCCAGCTATACTGGCTTGGGAACTACAGAAAACAGAGACTATTGTCATAGCAAAGAAAAATCTTCAGATGTGCTGGGATTAGTCCAGCAAGAAGTGAATGAGAAGTGGAAACAGATAAGGGAAAGCTTTAAATAAAAACAGTAACAAGCAGATTTGTGTCTGTGTAGGTGCCTCTCTGGTTGCTCTGTTAAATGCTGACTCCAGTCCGGTGTGAGATTAGGCTCTGGATAAGAGGGCACATGGACAGTCACAGAGATCTCCATGGATAAATAGATCAAGGCTGTGAAGGGTTTTGGAAGGGTCACAAAATTTGGTATGGCTCATAGGAAGAGGCAGGACAGATAAAACACACTGATGGCTTACTTAGTGGGTTTACAGTCTGCATAAGTTGACATATTGCTATTTCTCCTACTTGAAAGAGATTACATTAAAAGATTAGTATATTTGTTTATGTATACTCATACCATACAAAGTAATTCAAACTGCACCACATCACTGAAGCCCCATATTTGTTATTATGTTAGTGAGGCAGAGATGGTGCTGTAGAACAGCATTTTTTTGAGCATAACACTATAATGATTACACTGATTGGATAGAACAGCCCACAAATCTGAAGTCTGAGAACATCAAATTACCCAGCTCTGCTTTCTTTAATGCAGGTCGGGACTAGAGCAGCTCTGCTGTTAGACTTTAAAGGGTACTGCATGCTTGTAGAGCTCAGGTTCTTCTGAGACCTCTTGAAATTCACTCCAAATGTCAGATGTAAATCTGCTATACAATAAAGCCTTGAAGTTATAAAGCTGAAAAAGTAAAAGGTTTAGGGACCCTGCAAGGGCTTTTTTTTCTTTTTTCTTGTAAATCAATACTCTGAATTCAACCCCTTTTAAAGAGATATAAACGCAATGCATTACCTAAAGGCGTTTCTTCTTGACAGCTCTTCAATTTTAAAAGTCACAAAGTTGAAAACACTTTTAGTAGTGGAAAATAAAATTTTGTTTTAAAATCCCCAATTTGTATTAATGTGATACATTATTCTGCTATTATTTAAGAAACACTGAAATTTCCTCTGCACTCACAGAACTTATTTGATTGGAGATTAACTTCTGAGTAAAAATAGTTTTAAACCACTTCTCTCTGTTCTTAGCTGTATTTTTATTAAAAATAAGATATAAGAAAACACTGAAATCTAAATATATTGGACAAACATGTTCTCTAAAAGAAAGCTATTCTGTCCACAGAGATGTTTTGACAGAAAAATATTTAATCACAGCTTTATGATCAATGTCTTTAGTATTTCATTCCCAGACTCCTTTGTTTCTTTATCTCTTTATATTTCTGACATATTTTGAGACTCATATGATTAAATAACTTTAATAAAAACAACTCCGCTCATCTGCAATTTGGATATCTTAAAACAAGCAGAATCCTCAACAAGCTCAGTTCTGCCTGGTGTATGAAGTCATGTTTCCCACCTCATGCACACCCTCCAAACACTTTCAGATGAAAACATTTAACCTCTTTCTCCTCTTCACTTTTCCACCTTCCAACACTCTCCTCCCTGAAGGTTCCTGCTGTAACATGAGTCACCTAAAGATCATTGCAAGTCAGAGAAAACTTGGATGAACATGGAATAGTTTACACTGACTGGGAATGGCCAGCCAAGTCCCATCAGGTTTGTCAGAAGTTTAGATAAGAATTACGAAAAGCTTGGCTGGTTCCTGGCCATTTGTGCAGGTACCTGCCTATGATAAATTTCTTCCTACCACTTCCTATCACTTCCTACCACTACCACTCCATTGCCTCTCCAAAGAGCAGTTTTCTGCACCCAGCCAGCTTTTTTTTAGGCTGAAAAGGTCTACAGTTGAAGAGGTCAAATATATACACCTGACATGCTGGCAGGGAGCAAGCTGGAAACAAATCATTATTTTGCCTTTCAGAGTGGATTTTTTCTTGGGACTTCTCTATGAGAAATATATATTTTAAAAGCTGTTACTCAAATTTCAGATTTTTTTTCCTCTGTTCTCACTGCCAACATATTCTAACATTTTTGATGCATTTTTATTTCTAAGCTTTTATACAACAATGAAAATTCACTTGAACTTTGATCATGTGATAGGAACAGCAATATAGTTACCCCCCTCAATTGAACTGTATTTGAAAAATGAGTCAGAAATATGGTTCTTGCGAGCATATTTTGGGATATATTTCCCAAACGAAACTGTAGATGTGTCTCCTTTTATATTGATTCTTTTTCTTATCAGATTATTCATTTTAGTCATAAAATTATCTCTGCCACCCACCAGTACCATCCTATTTACTGTCAGGGCACCTTGCAGCAGTTACACAGTTGTGCAGCCTGGCCAAGAGGGCAGAATCCAGCCTTTCTGTAAGAAACAGATCCCAAGAATGCAGCAGAACCACTGTGGCATGGAAAACAGAAAGAAGAGCAAATGAAGCCTTAAAGCTACTAGAGGCTATGGATTCTTCCAACATGCAAAGTCCTTCTTCTACTCAGAATCTTTTCAGTGCCTCACCTTTCAAATGAGTTTGAAAATAGCATTTGACTGCAGTATTATTTCTGTTCATTCACACTTGTAATAGTCTTAAGAAGGCTTTCAGGGGATTGATAAATAAATTTTCCAGTTTAGAGTTGAAATTTCCATGCATATTCAATGCTTTTTCCTGCCTTTTAGTAGCTAAATGCAGAAGTCAAAATATGTGGCCTTTTATTACCATATTCAGCCTAAATTTTCTATGTTTATTTATATCCTGTAGTTCTGGAGAAGACTGATATAACAATCTGAACCTCACAAGCTTTTTTGATCCAGTTGTATGAGCTATAAATCATAAAGCTTGTATTGAAGATTGACTGCTTGTCAAGGGCAGTGACATAGAAACAAGCAAAAACAAACCCAAAAGCAAGTCAAACAAACTTAAATATATAGAAAGAGTTTTGAAGTCTAAAATTACGTGCCTTTTTGTTATACTGTTAAAAGAAAGATAGAGATTTATTCATCAGAACAAGAAACTGCTGCAACAAGGATTTCTAGCAACTGAAATCAGAAGTCCTAGTACAAAACAGCATGTCTTCTTTACCACAGCCTAATTGTTCCCTTAAATGTGCTTATATGTGGTTACTTGACAAAGTGACTAATTTTTAAGGCTCTTTCAAGTTAAATACAATCATTTCACAAAAAGAGCATATATGGAAAAAAAAAGAGAAGAAGAAATAACCACACGCAAATGGAATAGGAACGGTTAATTGCTATTCGCTATTTCTTTCCTGAGTGATTGTTTGTTTGTTTGTTTAAATTAGCAATCATTTTTATTTTTTAAATTAACTGAGCTATTTTCAGTAAACAGGATTTATTTCTTTTTCCAAACAAAGGAAACAGCATAATATTTCTTTCTAGCTTTCAAAATATTTGATGTTTTAAGCTCAACAACATTAAACCAGTCAACACTTCTGCCTTGGCTTTCCTTTTCTTGCTTTTTCACTGTTTCTCAAATAGATTTCATTCCTTCTGATTTTGGAGAAAAGACAAAAAATGTGACATAAATTGAAGACTGAAGTGATAAAAAAAATAATCAATAAAAATCAAACTAGACTTTTATTGCTATTAAATGAACCCTCACATTTCTCTGATTTCTCATAATCTCTTGGGATCTGGAAACCTGTACAAGATTTTTAGGTAGACACTACAGCTGCTTCTTAATACATTTTTTAAAGAATCCTTGATATATGTAGCGACACACAGCTGAATCCTTGTTTAGCAGAATACCAATAGCTTTAATAGTAGTTAGTTTAAGTGAGATTTTAGTCAGGAGAAGAGCTGCAGTGCTGGGGAATGGCAGAGACCTTCTGTTGTGTCTGGGCTAAATAAAGCTCCCTGTTCACCTAGCAGGCAGCCTGACAGCTTGCTGCCAGCGGTGGGAGAGCGTGCAGGAGGTTTCTGCTAGAAAATAGCACGTTTGAATTGCACACCAAGCCCACCCTGGGGGCTGGGGAAGCTGCCAAGACACTGCTGCCACCCAGGCAGTGTCTGTCTGTCTGTCTGTCCAGAAGTCACGGCACCAGCCATGTGTGGAGTGTCAGCCTCAGCCTTTCCCACAAGTGCTCCTGCAGGGCTCTTGTCCTCCCTGCTCCTGGAAAGAACTGGCAGGGTCTGGCCTTCCACCAGGGTTTCTGCACATGGTGGGAGGAGACCAGTGCTCACTGCTGAGAGAGGGGCAAAAAATCTCCTTTCTGGACCTCACAGTAAGGATTACTCCTGGCTCAGACAGAGGCCACACACGGGTTGTGAGCAACACCTAACACCAGAGATTTTTAGGTTTAGATGCCTTTTCCGTGGCCTCTTTTTGCCTACATGGTGAGAAAAGGAGACATGTTGATGTCTTGTTCTCTTAGGTCTTTTGAAAATGAATATTTTCATTCAGAATCTCCCTACTTAATCACAACCAATTTCTTTCTCATTTTTTAATGTTTACTTTCAAGCTGCTGAATTTTTATGTTTATTAAACATTATTATCTACAATAGAGAGAAATGACTTAATGCATAAAATCCCACAGATTATTAAAATTCCAAAACAGGATTAGAGAGCACTTGAGTGATACACTGATACACACTTCTCTCTGATACTTGTCAGATATACAGAGATTACTAGGGATCTTCCCTCCCACTCCCCTTAACAGGCCCTTAAGAACCTGGATTTATTGTGACCTGCTTCTATCATCTTTTCTTCTTAACGCTTTGTGATTCAACTCTTCTAGTTCTTCTGTGCAAAACCTTAATGGTTTAGCCCTTGAAGTCACTGAGCTCATTGCACACTGCCAAAGGAAGGTGAGATGGAAAGGGTTTCTACCTCATTACTATGTGGAATACTGGATTGCAAAATATTCTTTTAAAACCCATGCTTAATGTAATCACAAATTTACTCAAAATCACTTGAAAGTAATTTGAGAGATGTCACAAGCTGAAATGTCATTTGTCACAAGTTAATGCCGTGCTATTTCTGGAGAAAACAAATTTAGTAAATAGCCTGATTAAAAAGGATTTGTGAGAATGTAAATAAATGAAGTTCAAAGAAATTAGCAATGTGTTTTCTATACAGGCAGGGAGATTTCTCTAGGGCAGGAAGAAAAAGTATCAGCCACGTGGAGAACAAAACCAAAACAGATATTCTGTGTCTGCAGCCCAGTTTCCAAGCTGGCACCCAGGCCAAGAGATTGCAGAGAATCATCCTAACAACCTCAGGACACAGATCAGACTGTACTTGGTGCCAGCTGACAGAAAAAAAACATTATTTTCAGCCTTCAATGGAAATTTTCTTCAAGCAAAGAAGGAGTATGAAGTGCACCTGAACAGACTAATCCATTCTCTAGATCTGCTCTTTTCAAAACAGATCTACACTTCAGATATCTGTAGAAATGGCCAGCAAATCTCATGTGAACCATGTTAGCAAAATCCCAAGAGGAAAGAGCCAGTGAGGGAGTTCCAAAGGCTGCTTTTCCTCACAGCCAAATAAAATCAACATTAAGTTTTCTCAGGGGCATGGACTACATCTGAGAATCAGGTTATTTGAGGATAAATAATTTTTTTAATGTTTTTGCTTCTACAGAACCTTTTGTTTTCTAAAATTTTTGTAAAGAAAAAGGATAAAAAATATTCAGGGATATGTCAACAAAAAACTAATTCTCATTTTCCTATGCTCCTCTCAAGGGAAGAAAAAAATAATAATCTAGTTTTAACTGCAAGTTTTAATGCTTTTACTCCTGTTGTGAAGTACCCAAGTTGCTTGTGGCCGCAGAAAAAATTCCAGTCAAAGGGACTGATCAAGTGCTTGCAATAGCAAGCAGCAGAATTTCACCAACTCTGGCTTGTAAAAACTGGCAAAGTTCTTACAGCAGCAATGTAATTGACAAGTTTAAATTATTTCTATGAAAGTTACTTTATGGATCTGCAGGGGGAAGATATCTGCCCACACCACTTCCCACAGAACAGATTTCAATGAATTCCCAATAGTGTGTCTGATAAATTTTACCTTTTATTTTTGCTTATCACTGGGGAGGATAGAGTTCCTCAAACATATCCATTATTCAGATTTCTACATTGATTTTTTTTTTTGTTTCAGATATTAAGCCTACAGATTATTATGAGACATTTGAGCTAGGCTCTCATTTTGTTTCAAGTGTCAGGGAAATCACACAGTACTGTTTCCATTCTCCTTCTTGGGGCATTAGCTTAAAATCCACCACCACTTGCATGGCTCTGAAATCCTGTTTTTATGATTGCTCATGCTAGCAAACTTGAATGGTGTGCTGTTACTAGGTAGGTGTTACTACAAGGTGAAGTTCCTGTAGATAGTAATAGGGTGAAGTCCTTAAATACTCGAGGCATATTTGTCTCTAGAAAGAAAGAGAAAGATACATGGTCCCTGTCCTCAAGGATTTAGAATCATGGGACATATTTTATCCTGTCTGAGCTTAGGTCATGCAGAACCATAGCCTAGGTTTATACATCTGCAATGACTAATAGAGAAATATTCAGGTTTTGACTCAAATTATGAATGTGTATGGATTTTTCTTCATCCAGCTTTGTTCTACCTGATACAATCAGTAAGTTCCCAAGTATCCAATCAACACAAGATAAAATTCTCAGACCACAGCAACAGTGATGTTATTAATTTCTTCCATTTAGCAGGCATTCAGCTCCACCTTAGAGCAGAAGGAGATGCTGCAACCCTCCTTATGCTGCCATTGGGTGAAATGTGGTTTTGTTGCTGCTTCTGTCATAGAAAAATGAGAAAGAAAGGCAGAGAATGACTGGAAGGGAATGGCTGGTGGCTGGCTTCCTTCATTGGAAAGGTACCAAGGGCTATTACATTAGGTGAGTGTTGGATAGAGCGTTGATCTTCAGAGCAGGCCTGAAGCTACACTGTTATATAGTAGTAATAATAATAATAACTAAACAAATAAGCCCAAAAATTCCGTTAAATTATAAAAATCCACAAAAATTGCTGCCAGAGGAAGCTGGAGGCAGAAAGCAATACCAACATCTTCAAAATAAATAAAATAAATCATGGCAAACAGCTCTGCACAGACACTGAAGGGAATAGGCAAGGATGTACAACCTCACATGGAGTCTCCATCCCTGACAATGATTAGAAAAAACTGGACATGGCTGTGGACAATCTGCCCTAGCTGTCCCTACTTTGATCATGCAGTTTGAATTAGATGATCTCCAACCTCAGCAATGTTGTGATTCTCTAAAAATATGCTTAAGGTCACTCCAGAGGTGTAGGATGTGCTGAGTGACATCCAGCTGCTCCTCTGGAGAGAGTGTGGTACCCTGCAGGCCCTGTTTCCCCTCAGCTCACTGCCCACAGACCCCTGGTACCCTAACACAGCCCAAATGACACCTCTATGTGTGGAGGGCACAGTTGCACACTCTGCCCAGCCTCCCTCAGTCAGCTTTGAAAGCAGATTTCTGAAGAATCCCACAGGAATTTGATGGAGCTTTGGGTGTAAGAGCCCACTTGGGACAGGATGCAAGGGTTATGGAGGCTCTTGTCAAACAGATTTGGCAAATCTAATTACTGATACTACCACTAATAGCAGACTGACTTGGTAGTTTTTGGATTTGTTTCCTGAGAAACTGAAAATTGCAGAAACATTTATTTAATGAATAAACTGGGGAGTAGCCTAAAAAAAAAAAATAAAGTTCTGTACATTTTCCAGGAAAGATTTATATAAGTTTCTTAAGATATATTTATAAACCTTTTAAGTCACATCACCCAATTCTCACAAATTCATGTGGGCTTAAACTTTTACTCAAAATGTCTTTGTAAGCAAATATTTCAGATTTAATGTAGTGAGCAATTATTTTCAAAAAAAAGCTCCACTATGCTGATTCCCGATTCCTTACAATTCAAACAAGAGAAACAAAGCCTTGAAGTTAGAGAATTGAATGCAAAGAGCTTGGATGTTGAATCTCAGTGCTCAGTAAATACCAACCCTAAAGAAGTGATACAGCCAGTGAATCAGCCTTCCTTTTCCATTTTCCCTCAAACTTCATGCTTCAATATCCCTAATTATTCTCATACTGAATAACTTCAAGAAAATGTTGATCTGTTCACCAGCAGTCCACAAATAGAAGGGAGAATAAAGTCTTATTTTCAAAAAAAAAAAAAGTGTTATATATTGTACCAAGCTCTGCAAGACAGCTAATACCAAATGCAGCACAGAGAATTCAAGCTTTTGTGGAACAATAGGGAAATAGGGGTAAAACTATATTTAACTATATTTATATTCACAGCCTCCTACAATGTGGGGGAAATAATTGCTTATGATCAGGAGAGTAGGCACCGGTATCATGGCCTCTTGTTATCCTGCTCCAGGTAAGATAAATAGCAGGCACTGAACACAGCTTGGGTAGGCATAATTTTAGTGCTGCAGACAATGAACTACAACCCAATCTTAGACACTTTGCTCCTGCAAACCCCAGCCCCACTGCTGGGCTGGGGAGCAGGTGCCCAATGGCTCTGCAACAGCTTTGTGTTGGGAAAGCTGCACACACCCTTCCCACACTGCTCCATTAGCCCATGATTAAGTGTAAACGGCTCTAAGTACCCCATAAGTTTACAATATATCAAATTTTCTAAATTCTCTGTGGTTAGGCATGAGTGGGATTCTATTAATATTTTAAATCACGCAGGAAAGCATAAAACAGACTTATGCACACCCTCTTTAAAACTGAGGGCTCCTGGGGTAGAGGGATAATTCTTGCAAGGTGTAATAGTGTCTACATGACTGATTTTCTAGTATACAGCTGTTCTTGTATGAAAGGATCCTAAAGCTTAAAACCAGCAAGATATTTCCCATCATGTTCCCCTTTCTTCTTGCCCAGCAGCTGTTTGATGGAAAACATCACCAATACACAAAAAAATGCGAGTAAGGGAACATCTTCAACAGCTCAGACCAAAGCCTAGTAGCCTAGTAGCCAGTCTCTGGTGATGGCTAAAAGGACATGGCTAGTGAAGAATATAAAACTAGACCAGACATGTTCCTTAACCTCCAGCCATTTTCAGCTCAGGGATCTTCTGGAGACAATTTATTTTGAACCTGACTGAAAGGAAACCTCTCTAACTCTAGAAACCAACAGAAATTATGTCTAGAATGAAAATCAACAAAGCTGATGTAGTTCAAAGCTTTCATATATATAGATCTATATATATATATAGATCTGTGACTATATATATTTTTTTCAATATATGTCTGTGACATCAGGATGGCCTGTTACAGTGATGCCCAGAAATATGTGTTCCAAGGTTTTCATTGGAAAGTCCACTGACCCAAATGAAAACCCTAGAATGCGACAGCTGAAAAAAAACCCCAAAACAAAAATCCAAACCAAAAACCGCAACCAAAACCAAAGCCAAACAAACTAGTCTTAAACTCTTAATATATGAGTTCAAATGGGTCAAGATAAATATCTGTAAAGGTGTGCTCTACCTAGTGGAGCCATGCATTAGAGAACAGCCAAAAAAATTTGCTCCTTTCCCTGTGAATATTCATCCATAAAATAAATGCCTTTGCTACCTGGGAGCAGTGGTCTGTCCCCACAGTCTTGCATGATTAGCAATAAAACTAATTCTGTTAATTTCTGCAGCTGCTGCTCTGTCTTGGGGAAGGGGTTCTGCTTGCTATGGAGGCTGCAGTTACAAAGTCTGTATCTCTAAGAGATACTTCTATTATTTTTATTTTTTCTTTAAATGTCAGCACACTTGCCAAAAGGCATTACTGTTGCAAAAAAGCTCATCTTTAATATCTGCATCTTATTCCTAAAACAGTTTAGCTTTTTATTGCCACTGTTTATAGAAAGCCTACAGTAATATAAATGGCATTCATAAAAGTTGCCAGGTTTTTAGCAGCATGCTGTGCCTTCACAGCAGTTACAACAATTCTGCTGCCACAAAATAGTATCCAATTGCAGTATCTACTGGCAGAAGCACAAATTGTTCTCTTAGGTTGGACATCGCTGGAATAAGATCACATTTGCTAACACCTTTTTTGTTGTTGTTTTCTGGTTTTTGGCAGGATGAAATGTTTCTTTTGCCACCTAAAAAGGAAGGATCAGGGAGTTGTTTGGGTTTGTGCTCTGTTAAGAGAATTATTTTTTTCTTCTTATGATATGAGGTTTAATTATACTTCCCTGTTTGATGCTTGTATTAGAAATTCAGCTTCCCACAACAGTATTTCTCTATGGAAAGTATGTAATGTGTCTAGAGAAATCTGAACTTCTCTCATTACATGATGCCAAGATTTTGGACAAAAGTACTTGCTCTCAAGCACTCTAAGGGGCTGCCTCTAAATCAGGATTAAGCCCTTTTTCTCTATAAGCCAAACCATATCCAAAGCAGCTACGGTTCTGCAAAAGTCAGGTGAGAGAGGAACACTAAGAAATCCCTGTCCAGTGAGAGGAACACTAAGAAATGCACAGATTAGAAATGTACATCAGCTTTGACTTGGAGAATGCCCTTTACTGTGTATGTTATGAAACCACAGCCAGACATCTAAAAATTGGAAAACTCGCCTTTGCCAGTGCTGAATAAAGACCATCTCCCTTGCCTGTCTCATGCCCAGTACTCATTTGTTTCTAAGCAGTATATTTGTGGTCTCTCAGGTGCATTCAGTGGATATTATAACTGAGTCCATGACACAAAGGTAATCTCTGGTCAGTTTTGTCTGGGTCTTACCACAAAGCTTTTGAAAACATTCTGTCAGAGTTAGAGCTTTGGTACATTTCTGACCTCTCTCCCTCTTTCAAGAAAAAAGCACCACCCCTAAAGCTTACCAAACCACAGCTGTGATCCATGCAAGCAGCCAGAAATATCCCATTTGAGTACAGCATTGCAAGCTGAACTGAGCTTTCCTTTTAGGACCAAGATTAGAGTTTGCTGGGAAAAGATCTCAGTACCTTAAAAAGGACGTGAGTTTTTCCCCGATTCACACTCTGTTTATGATGGCCTGCCTGGCATCTGGCTGCAGTGCAGAATTTCAAATTTGTTTTTCCTCCAGGGAGTCAGAGTACTAATCTACAGTAACACAGGCTTCAGGAATCTAATCATTGTACCATGACCCCAAATGATCTTGTTATGCATTCTGCTTCTGCCCAGTCTATCTTGTGGATTGACAAAAGTTTCTGCAGTCTGGAGATAAGGAATGTGGTCTCATCCATTTATTCTTACTTTACTAGCCTGGAGACAGCAATATATTCCAGTCATTCAGATGAGAGGCTTGCTGATGAGCACATGGAAATAAATGGGAACCAGTGAATTATGTGCACAGCTACAATGTGGCTTTAGTGAAGAGTAAAGCACACCTCTAGAGATGTGTTGCCGACAGAATCAAAAAGGTGAAGATGGGAGCATCAAGCTTCTTGGGACATTTTGGAGTTAAATAACAAAAGGCAGTGTCATCATTCTCAGGGATATTTCCAATCAGATTGAAAAAATCTTCTGCCCTGAAAGCAGAAGATGGTTTACCCACCATTTCTGCTCTTTTGTTTCACAGTAGTTTCTTCCTGAGAACTTGGAGGAAACATGCAAGTTGTGGGGAAAAGAGAAGGCTGCTTGCCTGACATCATCACCTTCCCTAAAATGATGGCTCTGCAGTGAATACCAACATGTTTAGACATGCTTCCTCTTCACTGGCATCTCTATCCCAGACTGGGGAAGACAATTCTACTATAGCTTTTATGGACACTACACTATAAGAGGCCTAAAGGAGACAACATCTGCCTTCACCTCTTTGCTTACTTAGCACTTCTTCATGTGCTTGGTTCAGGTGATTGTACAGAAGTACCAGGATATGTATGGACTTACTGCATAAAACTCAGCAAGGAATGAGGGGATGGTCAGAAATTACACATGACAAATGCCTGGGAAATAATTTACCTCCCTTGTTTTGAGAGCAATTAACCTATTGCTCTCTGTAGCTTCCACAGGACAGGCTTGAGAACCAGCCACCTGCACAACAGAACAGCTCCGTGCCCAGCTCAGCAAAGTGACAGAATGTGGTATCGCTTTTTTAGTGGATATATGTCTCTCAAATATCATAGCAAGTCTTTCCCTATCTGCACAGCAATGTTTCTCACAGTAAAGTCCATTTAGGTAATTTCCAAAGTCACAAAGGTGGACAGTTTTCCTTTGGACTTCCCAGTACATTTTCGTGTTGCTTCCCCAAAGACTCCTCACTTCATTCTGCCTTTTCCACTCTGTAATGTTCTCAGGAAAGCAAATCACCTGCCTTGCCCCAAGTATCTCCCCATTCTTATCCTATTTGCCCACAGATCCACCTGGATAAAAAACAGGTAGGTGAAGCAGTCTTCAGCTTCACCAAGGTACTCCAGGTAATCTAACATATCTTCCAGTGACAAGCCTAATACAGAATGAACTGAGTTACTTTGATTCTAGGTTGGTGCACTGCCAGTGAAATAATTATCATTTAAAGGTTAATTAAAGAATCTGCCTTTGCAGGTTGTGAGGAAGGCACTTAACAGCAGGAACTCAGCTCAGGAGTTGTCGGTATGTCTGCATAATACATAATGTTACAGGTACTAAAATGCAGACGTCTTCCAGACTCACTTTGATCTCACCCACAGCAGAGTAAACACCATCCACCCCTGGATCCGGTGCAGTAGGCCCAGGAAACAAAAATGCTTTGAAGAAATCCACTTCATCCTGTCTTTTTAGCTGCAGCACCACACACAGCCTGCTCCTGACATACAAAGAGTTACACATTTAAGGCTTGCCAAATTTACCAATCAAGCCACACTGAAAAATGCATTTCTTGGTGATGTTCAGCTCAATGACTGATTGATGGTTGATGTTCAACCTGATCAATGACTGGAGGAGTGGAATATGACATCCCAGAACAGTTGCTGCTGCAAGGAGTAAACTGCTTCCCCAGCCAGCCACGGCTCTCTTCAGCCTTCAGTGCCACGGTGAAGCTGTACTTCATGCCACAGAACTTCATTTTATTCCCCCACTAGTGTAGAGGAATGCCTCTCTACACTACACCAAGAAGGACAGCATTATTCAAAGCATTTTTTGCTTGGCCTACAAAACCCCAAGTCCTAAGTCCATAGGGGGCTCAAAGCTTCACTCCATCCTCATTACACGTTGTAATGTATCTACACCTTAAGCATTTTGTCCCTTTTGTTTTGACATGTTCTACTGGAATAATCAAATATCCATGATGATCATGGTTATTTTAGCTCACCTAGTTTATGCACTACCAAGAGTAATTGATGTTGCTGCCTCTGTGTTTTGTTTTTCTTAAAAGCTATTGGTTTGATGAAAGAGATATAATGGTGACAGTGGCATACATAATTTCTTCCTTATTTATATCAAGATTAAAGTAACATCATTTTAGGATGTGCATATATTTCACACTGAGAGCACGGAAGAAGTTACCAAAAATTCAGAATATGACAAACCTGCCAAGGCTGGAGGGAGAGATTCAGCAAACTGTTTGAGAGTTGGAATAAGGGCTTGCCTGAGAAGTTTGTACCCAGCTCCCCACTGACAATGCTTTTAACAAGCACGTTCCTGCATGCTTTTCTAGCAGCTCTTCCCACTGTACCTCTTGTGCTGGCACACACACGCACTCAGAGTATCATTCAAGGCTACTGACAACCATAGCCTTGGTTGGGAACAGAGGATGGGAGCTGATGTGCAGCTGCAGAATTTTGCATCAGATGCCAGGGTCACCCCTCCCACTGATGGCAGCTTGCAAATAGGAAATAAGTAGCTGAAAATGCTGTGGAACAGGGCAGCACCAGCAATCTCAACATGCAGCCTGTGTGTGAAAAGGAGAAGGGGGAGCTGGCAAGAAAGCAGAGCTGTTAAGGGATAAGGGAAGTAATGTCAATTAAGGGAAGAACAAATTAGATAAAGGGAATCCCAAGAGTCAATATGAAATAAGGAAGAAGGGAGAAAAAGGAGCAGGCAAGGACAGGTCCCAGACAAAATGGAAATACAGAGACAACTTCTACAAGGCCTACATCCCTAGGGCAGCCACCCAGGGCTATTCCCTGCTCAACTTCCACTCTGTGTCCTTCAGTTTGGGTTTCTTTGCACACACTTAATTTGATCTCCAGCATGCTGAAGGCAAGAACTTTTAAAAGAAACGTTGTTGTCAATTTGGAAACAAAGAAGTGACTCTAATGAGTTACCTGAGATATATTTTTACAAAGTCAAACCTCAAAAGGTTTTATTCATGTGATGAAGAGCAGACAGAACAGACGTGAAGCAGGAAAAATCATAAACAACAACAAAAAGAAAACAACTTAAATGGAACCCCTTATTAAAAAATATGTGGTATAATTAGATATATATTCTTAAAAACAGGACAGCCTGTATCTTTCTGATGAATATCTACTGTCTATTGGGAAAGACTTTCCTGTAACAGCTACCTACTATTTCCTTATTCTTATTTTCCTACTGGGAAGCAGCATCAAGGATGTGATGCCCTTATATTTAGCAAACATTTAACCAATACATGTTTAATCATTTAAGAAAAAGCATCATAAATATAATGCTTTGTGTATGAGAATCATCAGGGAGTAATTAGAACTCTTAATGCCTACAGAATAAATATGACATCCTCCTGTTTCAGAATCACTCTCTAACTCTCCCACAGAGCAGAAATACAGAGGAAGCAATTAAGAAGGAAAAAAAAAAAAAAAAAGAAAATAATTGAAAAAGGTACATTGAAGGGAAACACTTCTGAAGTTCAATCCACACATTTCGTTGTACTTTGGGACTCTGAGATCCCCTAGTGAGCAATAGACCTTTTAACATAATTGATCTTATTTCAGTTAAAGTATTCTACTTGGACATCTTTTGACAATAAACAGGTTCAGTCTGTGTTTGTCAGCATTATCTCAGCTGGTCTAAGAAAACTTAGAGCACGTTCATAAGGGTTTTGTTGTTTATTGCAATGAGAATCTTGGTGTGCAAACAATTGGGTGCTCACCAGAAGTCACTGGAGAAAACACCAAGCTACAAAGCAGAGATAAGGTGTGCCTGGGACTTAAATACAGAGAAAAATGAGTCATTCCAGTTTCATTCCCCATGACCAGTAATGGAATTTCGTGTCTCTTGCTGATTTTTAAAGAGAAATTTTACAAGATCAGTTGGAATTTTCAATAAAAACAGAGGCAATCACATTTCGTCTGGAAAGGGGCACAAAAGTGTCTGTGTAATTTCCCCAAACTGTTCTCTCTTATTTCATAAAATGTAACTAGAAAGCCAAGCTTCATAGCATGGTTTTTAAAAGTCACTGTCAACATTCCCCCAGGATTTCTTAAAATCATTTTGGACAAAGAGAGACTATTCTTGCACAGGTCACAGAAGGAGATGGCCTCCTCACGCAGATCCAGTGCATTTCAGATCTCCCTGCCAGTGTGACTAAGTGACATTACACACGCATCTCATCCTGTGCATCACTACAGCAGACCGTGAGCAACTCAGGCAAACAGATTATAGGCTGTTACCACACATTTCTTTCTTTACAAAGAATTTCTTTCTTTACAAATAATTCAAGAAATGAATGCTTTGAAGTTGTAGACAGAACATCAAAATGTACCATAGAAAAGCTATAGCATTTTTCAGTTCTGCACATTATGTATTTGCATTATTTACATTAAAATATAAACACAAAAGACTGAGTGCAAATATATTCTTTTTATAGATGAAAGTGAATGGGCAACCTCATTATTTTTCTTTAAAAATGGATAACACCAGCTGCTTCTAAAGGGATCAACAGTATAACCCTTTTCAAGAATTAAGTATGAAACCCTGAAAATTACTTCATTTTAGCTCAAGCTATAAGAAACAAAGGTGTCCCACACCTATAAACAGCCACATGTTTCAGAAAGCAAATCAATTTCTCCTTTCATGAAGAAAATGGGATATATTTGATCTCTACAATTAGGTATGGGATTAGTTAATAGAAAAGGGGATGCAGAAAACCAGAGGTGAGGGGTATTCTACCTGCTGTAACCATAGACTAATCACTCTTATCTTTGTGTCTTAGTTCCCCAGTGGCATGAGGCTGCTGTGAGGTCAAAGCTCCTAAAAACCTGAACTCCTGCAAGTTTGCCAGAGCATCCATATTATTCCAGAGTCTTTAGCAGACCCTTTACTATTGAGCAGGAGAGACTATGACACGGACAACTGGACATTTCAAATAATTTCTTTTCTCTCGTGCAGCCTGATAAGATTTGTTTGATCTTCCCATTCCAGATCTTTAATTTGATGTGTCTGGTTTCTGTATTGATGAAAGGAAGAGGAGTTTCAAAAGCAAAATGAGAAAACAAATAGAATAAAGTTTTGCCAATCATCTTCCCTACTTTGTAGAAATTTAATTTGTGGCTAAATCTGGGGAAACCCCTACTAAAGAAAATACAAAATGATACCTTCTTCTTTTATCTGTGGTGAGATAGAGTGTGGTCTTTGAATCAGGGAAGTTATTTTCTTCAAGTAATCCCCTCACATGGATTCAGCAGACTCAGTGATCCAGTGTTTGCATTTTGCCCTCTCTGACGAAGCAGAGACTGAGCCAAGCTAATGTGCAGTGTTCTGTGTCTGTACTGATGCTAATTTACAGATCTGGTCTAAGAATGAAAGGTTCATTAGAAGGGTTCATTAACTAATTACCACCATGCTTTAGTATAATGTAATGCAGAAAATTGAAAGGATCTGGCTGGATTGTTTAATGTAATAATCAACATTCCAGAAGTAACAAACTTCATGTTATTTAAATTCACATATAATTTAAATTTAGGAGAAGCTGCAAACACCCCTCAAGACAGAAATAACAAGGAGTCCTGTGAAGAAAAGAAAAAAAAAAAAAAACAAAACACCAGAGATTTATCTCAAGAAATAATGCCTCTTGCTGGTATTACACAGAGGAAACTTATCTACCATGTAAACAGATAGAAGGAAGGAATAATAGAAATATTCAGCATTACAGGAGGGTGACCATCCAGCTGAACCCACAACCCTACATTGTGACATTGTTTGGGTTCAGGGAAACCTCAGGGTGTAGAGCACTGTACAAATGCTTTCCACAAAAACCACTGTCTTCCACTTAACCACCTGTCCCACTCCCCTATGCCTTCTGCCTTTCTTCACCCCTCTGCCTTTTTCTCCTTTTCTCTATTTCATCCTTATAACCTCACACCCAGCAGTGCTGTGTCTACTGAGAGCAGCCTGGCAACAAGATCTTATGAAACTGCAGACCCAGCTGGTGACCCAGTAAAACATTTGGTACCTGGGAATCTGTAGAAACTTTTAGTCAGTAAACTACAATCACAAGATAAATCAGGTTATAATACACACTCACACACAAAAATACTCTATAGTTTTTGCATTTTCCTTTTCCTTTTCCAGGCTAGAAGTGTGATATGAAAACATTTCAGTGTGTTTGCCCTATTTTGAATTCCAAAGCTACTATTGTGAATAGTTTTGACCATCTCAATTCTGCATTCCAATCACACTACTTTCTTTTTTTGAAAGGAAATAAAAGAAGGAAATTAATTTCATAGGCTGGTAATTTGACCCCAGCTCCATCCCTGTGCTCAGTTCCGACATGCTGCATTAAGAACTAAAGCATTCTTGGGCATCTGGTGGTCAAGGGATCCAGGAACCAGAAGCACTTGTTTCCTCAGAAAATGTTACCAATACTGTCTGTGCATGTGCTTCTCTAAACACTGTTTTAGCTCTTTGGCCGCTATCCACCAGATTTGACAGCAGGAATTTGACATGGAAATAAGCAGCAACCAGTTAAAGGAACAAGACTCTGTAGTTAACTCACAAGGAAAAGAAAAAACAAAAACAAAAACAAAACCATAAAAAAATCCCAATCCCTCAAAACTGCACTGTGAATTCAAATGTTATTAGTTGATAGCTGGAAAAGAAAGCAGATGTTGCAAATAGCCCACGAGCTGAAAAATATTTAATTAGAGCTCAAGACTTACTTGGGACTCCAAAAGTTGTACACCATAACAAAACTCATGGAAATTTGCTTTTATTATTTCTGCCCCTTGCTTGACATACTTGGCAGTTCTGAGACCTGCACTGAGTTAGAGCTTGTTTGTGCTCATCAGCTCTGCTGGGGTAAAGCAAAGTCACTCTTCAAGCTTCATCAGTTGAGAAGCTCATTACTTCCCATTTCAAATAGATACAGAGTGTTTTGTCTCACACGTTTGCAAGGAAAAAAGAAAAAAACAAAAACAACCCCTCAAGCAGCTGTTCTAAGAACATTTCTGCTGTGCTCTAAAATGTGGACAAGTATATAGCTCAGATCCTATAGATTCTGCATGCAAGGGTTGGAGTCTTAGCACTTGGTTAACTTAGAAGAGGTCTTTACATATTACTGCTACTGCTGTTTATCACACTGAAGCCCTCAGATCTTCTTCAGGCATTAATTTTTCAGTAATCCCTTACTGATCAAGCAGAATATTTTCCTAATCAACACGTGGAGTTCTGTGGGCTATACCTTTCTTTCTCAGGCTTGTGAGGCAAGCCTCTGCTGAGGAAATTTCTCTCATCTTCTCTTCAGCAGTGGGGATGATATGTTCAATACCAAAGGAAAAAAGTTGACACAGGAGAGGATTCATCACATCTCCAGCTTCAGGGACCACTGATTAGGGCACTTACAATTTCACCAGCTGAGCTGATAATTCCTCTGCACTTTTCAATCACAGGGATTTTTTCAAAGCTAACTCAATATCTAAATATGTTTAGTGACATATTTCTTGGTCCAAAAATGACACAAAAAATGTAATAATATTCCACTGTTACAAAAAAAAATACCAGGTACATTTTTTGACATATGAGCTGTGATTTTCTTGTCCCTTTACAGCTTAAATTTTCAGTATCCTTCCAACAAATGATTTCCCAAATGGAAATTTTACGAATGGTGTAATTCTGAAAATACAGCCATAAATACTTTTTTCGTTAGAAAGATATCAGAGTTCAGGCACAATGTCACTTCCATTTATTTCATTTTGATAGGTATCTGATTACACCAGCATCCTTCCAAATTAAATATCTCAATATACTTTCAGAGGGAAGGCTCTTTCCAGTCAGAAAAAGCTTTGCATGCCATTATTGACACTGTAGGTGGAAAGTATGAAAGATAATCATATCTTATTAATCAGCTGTACTTTGTCACTGCAAACAGATTAGGGTTCAGCACAGGGTTATTTTGGCTCTTTGTTTTGTGTATGTTTGGGATGTGAGGTGGTGTTTGTTCTTCTGTTTTTCTTTCTTTTTTTCCCTTTTTTGTTATTAAGCAAGAAAATAAAAATCCTTGTTGCATTCTGAGTAGTGCTTAGTGAGAGACATAAAAAGAGAAAACATCTTTTAGCAAGAAGATTACACCGTAGCAAATCCTACAAAGTATAATAATTCCTGAGATCCTTGGTTACACAGCACAATAAATTAGAGTTTGGAATCTCTGAAAGCTCTTTAACCCCAGACAGGTTTGGGGAGGGGAGCTGCTTTATATAATTTTTTAATAGAAGCATTTCTGACATAGCCAATCACAGTGGGACATTCATTGAATGATTCCTGTGCTTGTTTAATTTGCTGTGCAAGCATATAATTTGGGGAAAATGGCTTTCATTTGCTTTCCCCCCAAAAACATTTCAGAAAGGTTTGAGAACAGCAAATAGTCATCTCTTGATTTGAAAACATAAAGGACTGTATAATTGCTAGATGATATATCCAGCACAATACTAATTTTCAGACAAATCATTTCCCTAGATGAAAACATAATTCCAAACTGTGTGTTCTGCCTGGGCATGAGTTATCCACACCCTCATCTGAGGCCATGCCTTTGATTTTGCTGCTTTTCTCAACTCTGTTTAACGTAACTCAGACTATGAGAAAAAGAGTCATGAGAGTTTTCAGTTACATCTGGTCTTTTGCACCTATAATATGTTGCTTTAGTACCTCATTAGACCCAATGGCGTTTTCTTGAAGAGATTGCTTTTAAATAACTCAGAGTAGTGAAGGTTCATCCAGTAGTGACTCTGACAGGCTACAATGTGATGAAGAGCAATTGGAAGTACCAAAACAAAGCATGTCTTCCATTACCTGAAATCTAATCCTCCTGTAATCCACTTCAAGTATTTTTTCTAGTCATGCATCCAAAATAAAGACTGCATTAGAGTAAATACTCTAAGCTTTTCAGAGGGTCTGATCCAAACTGACAGGTTTAGAACAGTATTTCAATGGTTTGCCTCCAAATTCCATGGTGCAATGGGGAAATTTGGATACAGACAGATTCTGGGCAAAAACTACACATTCAACTGTAAGACTGAATCAAAAGATTTGACAAGGCTGCCAAAATTATATAAGCCATGTGGATCTTCTACTCTTAATCATTCTTTACGTACTTCAAAGGATTGGAACATAAAGTTGAGTATGTAAAAGTCCAACGTCATCACAATGAACTAAGGTCTTAAATTCAAAACACTAGCATAATATGTGATTCCTAGGAATGCTGGACTTTGCTTCACCTGCCTTATCACCAGCAAACTTGGAAACACAGTAATTTTTTGTCCTATAGGAAATACTTGCCTTTCCAAGGCAAAAAAATGCCTGTGAAAGGTAGGCAACACACTCTAGATATATGTCTTGAGTTTTACCTCCCTGTTTGTGGGCCCATAGTAAAATGATACCAAGAAAACATCAAATTCTGCAAAATTAAACCAACATCCTGGAACTTAAGATCAAATCCCATTTTGGGTCCCCCTTTTTCACAGTAGAAGAGATTAAATTCTTCAATTTTAAAATGTCTGACTGCCATAAGGTTTAAAAACTCCAAAGTAGAGAGGGCATTAACTGCTCAATAAAAGCTTCAGCATTCCTTCCTCCATCTCTTAAGGAAACATCCTATTTCCATACATTATTTATCATGCTGCTGTTTTCCTGAGCAGCTTAAATTTGCTATCATTTCCTTCTTTATTCAAAGAGATTTTTACTGCTTCTAAACTATGTATTTTGGCAGTGTTGCCATGCCTATTTGCAGTGTATAGAGATCTCTGGATCCAGAGCTCTGCATTAGAAGCAAGGAAGAGTTGCAGGTAGCATCACACCACACACCCCTCAGTCCCACACAGGCTGCATTGCTGCCTGGGGGAATGGTAATGACAACACAGGGGATCTTTTGGGTCTTCCATTTCCTAGCAAGTTATCCTGGTGGCATTGAAGAAGAAGAGAGAAGATGGCTGAGGAGCTGCAAAGAGGTTATTTTACCCAAGTTAATCTTCAACAAGCTAATTCAGATATTTTCCCCTCTGCCCCACTTAATTCACTGGCAGAGCTGGTGACTGATTTTGAAAGCAGCCTGCAGCAGGCAGTTATACTCATCCATCAGCTTTAAGATCTTATGAACGTGAATGAAAAAAATAAAGAAAAAAGAGAAAAGCATTTTAGTCTAAACCATAAAGAAAAACCAAATAAGATCATTAATTTTTTACAGAATCAAATGCACTCAGTTATCTTGCTTTTGTACAGGAAGGAGGAATTTCAGTACGAATTGATTTGAGGTGACTGCTTTGACAGAAAAGGGAAGGAAGGGAAGGATTTCAAACTGTTGTTTCCGACCATTTCCCCCCTCCCCACACACCCCTTTTATGCACCTAATCCTCTGCTGCAAAGAGTTTTAATAGTGGAGGGTCTGCAGTGCTAATACTGATAACTGTGTGGTGCTGTGCCTATTTGTCAGTTTAATGATTATGTACATGAGAAAAATTGTTGCCTTCCTTCAGCAGCTGATGAGCTTTTCAACACATTATTACCAGAATAAATGTGAAAAGTAAAGTAAGAATTTTCAGTGGAGGGAGTAATTAAGCAACCTCATCACTGAATTTTAATTAGTGATACAAGGACTACTTCATTGCTCAGCTCTAAATGCACTTTCTGATGAGGGCATAAGACCTAAATAGATCTTGTGTAGTATTCCTTTTGGAAGAGCTAAGGTTTGAAGCAAATAGGGCCATTGCCTAACAAGCCTAAGGCCTGCCCGGCACTAGGGAACTTGCAGCAGTAGCATTATCAGGGTATATTGAATTCTTCTTTTTTAATAAGAAAGAGCACAAAAGGCAGTGTTATGTCAGGATCTGGATCTGGCGGGATAGTTCAAATATTTTCTTAATTATTTTGGTGTCAACAGAAAGCAAGGCAGTCAGACTATTATTACCTAGCAGTTACCAACATTTTTGCCCCACAAAACATTGCAAACCTTCACAGTTTCTCACAAAGCACCTTGTCCCTATTTTTGAACCACTCTTTTACTCAAAAAACCTTGACAGTAAGATTGTAAATGTGAGGTGTACTTTTACCACAACCACAAAGATCACCACCCCCATGTGCACCATGTCTGGCAACAACTGCTACTGTTGTCTTGTATGTTTTTGTACTGAAATCCTACTGATTTGTAATCTGATTACCTCTTTTGTTACGTGGAGAACGCTTTGAATGTGCAATAATCTTAAAGGGGTCACCTGCATGAATTCCAAATACGGTTTCATAACCTTGCATTCACCTGATTGAGAATTGTGTGTAACCATATATTTCTGTGTTTGAATATCCATGTATGAGTGCAAACCCATCATATTACACAGTACTAATGGACACAAGACCACAGGCTGCAGCATTAATATGCAAAAGCCATTAAGTTCCTGAACACACTGCTATGATGAAACCCTTAATAGGATGTAGACTGCTGAATTAATAACATTCATCGTGATTATAGTGAGATGCCAAGACTAATTGGAAAAGGTATTTGATCATAAAAATAACTACCAGTATTTTTTTTCCAAATTTTTTTCCATAATGAATTTAAATGTGCAATGAATAGAGCGAGAAAGCAGGGGTGGTTAAAAAATTATGCCTGGTATTGTGTGTGTTAGAAACACAAGTTAAATTAATTGTACATATATTTCAACAATCTTTCATGCTTTGTCAAGTTTCTGTTTTTAAAGTCCCAGCCTAGATGAATCTTTTTAGAAGAACAATGGTCTTACTGGAGTCATGTACCTGAGCAAACCCATTTAGAGGTGCTTCACCTTTACAGTTGATACTCATGTAAGGAAAAAACAGGCAATTAAACTTTACATCAGAGTAAATTCTCTGTTCTCCCAACTTGTCACTAGCTTGCAGCTTACCTGGGTCTCAAATGCCCACCTATGCATATACACCAATTTATACATCAATAAATTTCCTTGTTGTTTAAAGAGCTGGCAATATGAAGCATGCTCCTGATTCCATACATGTGATGAATGACAGTATAAAAATACTCCTGGAAACAAAAGATACCAGAGTAAGAGTAACAATGTTGGGCTGTTTTCACTGTAGGTGTTTAACATTTTAAACCGCCAAATCCATTTCAACAGTTTTTCATTTTATTTAGGTAGTGTTGGTGGGGTTTTTTTTTGGGGGGGGATATTGTGTTTGTTTGTTTGTTTCTCTTTGTTTGGCATTGTTTGGTTTGGTTTTGGGCTTTTTCTGTAAGAAATTATTTTAAATTGTGCTTTCTTAAAGAACCCTTTCAGGAGCAGGTCTTAAAGGTAATTGTGGGGTAGAGAATTATTTGTGGACATGATTGGTTTTGATATATGAATAGCAGCTGCAAATGGGATCAACAGTCTTCCTCAATGGGAAGCCAGATTTAAGTACTTCATAGACACTTTTACAAAAGGCACCTCCATAGAGCAAAGAAAACAAGCTTCCTAACCTGAGCTGACTAAAAGAGTAGCCCTGAAAACTAAGAAGGTGAATATTTTAAGAGAGTTTTATCTACAATGTAACTGGTTCAAATTATTCAGAAAAAAAGCTTCCTTACCTCCCATCCCTCCCTTCAGGATAGCATTTCATAAGTTTGTCATACAATGCGTAATATGATAATAAAAAAATAAATAAACAGAAGACACACATTTCCTTTAGTCTGTTTAAATATCCTTCTGGAGACTTTAATTATTCCTTTATTAAGTAATAGAAGAAAATGGAAACACACGTAACTGGATAGCCTTCCTTTGGAAATCTATTACTGTCCCTTAGTTTTTCTTTTTTATTTACTCCTTCAATGCTTGCAGTTTCCTTGTGCACTGAATCCTTCTCACACCCCATATCCTGCTTATTTCCCTATTCTTGCCCACGACTGCTGCAGTAGCCCCCGAAGAGCAGCTGGAACGCTCAAGCATTACAGCAGGCAGAGGGCTTTTCCAGGCCATCTTCTCCTGCTGGCCCACGCCAGCCTGTGCTACAGGAGCTCCCTGTGCTGCAGAGATACAACCACACACCCAGGGGGGCAAATCAAAGCCTCCAGCCCCTCTGGAGCCCACCACAGATGTTAAACCTATTTCCTGCTGTGGCTCGAGCTGTCCAGCTGCAGTCAGGCAGGGACAGTTGTTCAGTAATATAGGTCAGGAGCAGAGGATCAAATGATGGGCCACCAATATTGGGTTTATTTTCCTCTTCTTTTCTTTTTTTTTTTAGCTGATTTATAATCCTTTAAATACGTACATATTTAAAAATAAGTCACAGAGACCCTTCACCTCATGAAATTAGAGGCAGAAAGCTGAAGAAGGAAAGAGAGTATTTCACGAGGAAATCACGGCAATGAGACTCCAAGAGGAAGGAAACTCTGGATTCATCTTCCTATTACATGATAGATACCATCATTCTTTGCTGTTGAAACTGGTTTTTTTTTTTTTTTTGGTGAAAGGATTGTTTCAAAGTACCATTACCTTAATTATATATATTAAAACATATCTGAAACTACATACACATGCCTTTGAGGCTTTCTGAGAGCAACTTCTCTTCCACTCTAAATCAAATAACACAAAATTCTTAACAGACATGACCGGAACAAAATCTGAGGTTGGAGAGTTCCAGACAACACCTTCCAACTGTGATAAAGTTGAAATTTGTTGTCTTTACTTGAAGCTTAGCAGAAAAAAGAAGAAATTTGTAAAATCTAATTTTTTTTCCAAGTTGCTAAAAACTATGTTGTGTGAAATTCAAGAGACTCAGACAGTTCTTACTAATGTCTGTGGTACACAGGGACAAAGTAGAAATACATGACTTCTATGCATTCTGGATAATAAATAAAACCTAGCACTTAACAACTTGCAAACACATACTTCTATAAAATGTATGGGAAAAAAAAGTGCTTTTCATCATATACTTTAGGAATAATGTAATATTTCAATTGAAATAGAAATCACTTTTTTCTATATTTGTACTAGAACTAATGGAACTTTTCAGTGACTGAAATTCATAATTTCATCTTTAAATTGACTGTTGATTGAATTAAAACTATAAAATAAAATAAGTGTCAGAACAAAACACTGAAATGAATTTTTTTTTAAAATTANCAGCTTATTCAGATAGTTTAAAAATAAAATAAAATAAAATAAATATAACAAAATTTCTACCTTCATTCATAACTTGCATTATAATATAACTAACTTGCATTATAATGTAACTTTTCAATTTATTCAGTACCAAACAAATTTGGAAATGCTGGAATCACCTATAGTGGAAATTCAAAGTTTAAGGCAAGAAGTCCAGACTCAACACTTTATGAACCATCTTACCTTGAAGACCAGTACACTTTAAATAGAGAATTTCAGAGATAAAATTGGTTCAACTCCATTACTTTATCTTCTTATGCAAATACATGTGGTCCATTTATAAACACTGCCTGTAAGGCAGAGCCTGAAGTCATCAGTCATTTTTCAATAGAAAGACGATACATCAAGACAAGAACTTCAAGAGTATGAGAAAAAAGATTGCTGCTCTTGAATCAGACACTTCAAAATAAAATACATGAGGTTGAGTTCAAGAAAGATAGCCTTACTATTTCACTGGGTTTTTTTTTCACAAAAAAAAAAAAGGATGCAAATAGAAAGAAGCACAGCTCCCAGAGGAAAGTGGCACTTGCTAAGCCTAAAGACTTTCTCAGGCTCTGTAGATGCTTCTTGCAGCTCCTAACGAGGATCTCTTTACAGAGCTCTCAGTCTCACATGCCCACCCTGCATTCCAGGTATGGAAGCACCAAGGTACTGTGGGATGGAAAAGAAAACTCTCTGTAGATATTAAAAAATGATACCAAAATAAGGGCACCAAACTTAAAACTAGAAGCACATGAGAATGCACCTGATGGGGCAGCTGCAAACATGATGCTCTGGGGGACATTACTGCACCAGCAGACACTGCTCACATTAATAGGGCACTGGACTAAGAACAAGCAAACTCCTAATGAAAACCTCTCAGTATCAAGCTTGCCACTATAAGATGCATGTTTTAGCTGACTCCAGAATATTCCTTCAAGAGGCAAGACAGTGAAACTAACCATGGCAAAGAAAGTGTAGGCAGTAGAAGGTGTTTAATTACACCTAACAGAANAAATGTATGGGAAAAAAAGTGCTTTTCATCATATACTTTAGGAATAATGTAATATTTCAATTGAAATAGAAATCACTTTTTTCTATATTTGTACTAGAACTAATGGAACTTTTCAGTGACTGAAATTCATAATTTCATCTTTAAATTGACTGTTGATTGAATTAAAACTATAAAATAAAATAAGTGTCAGAACAAAACACTGAAATGAAATTTTTTTTAAATTATCAGTAAGAGACAGCTTATTCAGATAGTTTAAAAATAAAATAAAATAAAATAAATATAACAAAATTTCTACCTTCATTCATAACTTGCATTATAATATAACTAACTTGCATTATAATGTAACTTTTCAATTTATTCAGTACCAAACAAATTTGGAAATGCTGGAATCACCTATAGTGGAAATTCAAAGTTTAAGGCAAGAAGTCCAGACTCAACACTTTATGAACCATCTTACCTTGAAGACCAGTACACTTTAAATAGAGAATTTCAGAGATAAAATTGGTTCAACTCCATTACTTTATCTTCTTATGCAAATACATGTGGTCCATTTATAAACACTGCCTGTAAGGCAGAGCCTGAAGTCATCAGTCATTTTTCAATAGAAAGACGATACATCAAGACAAGAACTTCAAGAGTATGAGAAAAAAGATTGCTGCTCTTGAATCAGACACTTCAAAATAAAATACATGAGGTTGAGTTCAAGAAAGATAGCCTTACTATTTCACTGGGTTTTTTTTTCACAAAAAAAAAAAAGGATGCAAATAGAAAGAAGCACAGCTCCCAGAGGAAAGTGGCACTTGCTAAGCCTAAAGACTTTCTCAGGCTCTGTAGATGCTTCTTGCAGCTCCTAACGAGGATCTCTTTACAGAGCTCTCAGTCTCACATGCCCACCCTGCATTCCAGGTATGGAAGCACCAAGGTACTGTGGGATGGAAAAGAAAACTCTCTGTAGATATTAAAAAATGATACCAAAATAAGGGCACCAAACTTAAAACTAGAAGCACATGAGAATGCACCTGATGGGGCAGCTGCAAACATGATGCTCTGGGGGACATTACTGCACCAGCAGACACTGCTCACATTAATAGGGCACTGGACTAAGAACAAGCAAACTCCTAATGAAAACCTCTCAGTATCAAGCTTGCCACTATAAGATGCATGTTTTAGCTGACTCCAGAATATTCCTTCAAGAGGCAAGACAGTGAAACTAACCATGGCAAAGAAAGTGTAGGCAGTAGAAGGTGTTTAATTACACCTAACAGAAAAGAAAAGACATATTAAGGCAAGGGCTGAAACAGAATTCCCTTCCACACATGATCTGGACAAAGGCAACTCCTATTGAAAAATCAACACTGAAAATTATTTTAAACACCTCTATATAACTGCAACCCTAATCTATATATTTGTTCTTTTACCCCCCTCACATCTTTGGGAAAGGAAGATTTTTATTCACTTTAGTAGTACTTGGAGCTTTCTGTGTATAAGCATGTATTTTGTTCCCTGGAAGTCCTACTTACAAGTAAAGGCAATGTGGTGAGTGTGTGGGTAAAACCTGCCCAGGAAGAAGAACTGCACTTTCAATGATGTACCTCAGCCACCAGCGCTGAGCTGGGGACAGGGATCTGTATTACCCAGGAGCAGCACAAGCAACAAACCTTGCTGCTCTAAATCCAGAAGCATTTTTCAAATTATGGTACATAGCAACAGATATTTTACTAACCACTGCAAAACTATTAAAGCTTATAAAGCCCATGAAGTTATTGAAAATTTAATCCATGGTTTACTGCCTTTGGAGTACTGCTGCAATCATAAGTGCTGAAGGCAAAGTGGGTTTTGGGGTGATTTTTAAATTTTTTTTCAAAAGAGGAGAGAGAGAGAGAGAGAGAAATGCTTTGGGAACTATTTTTATTCTGGCAGAGTTTTCACTGGTTGCTTAATTTGGTTCCCGGACTCTGTCCTCTTTTAATTCCCTTGTCATCCAGAATCTATTATGGGGAGCTGATGCCTTAATGGCACCATCTGGCATTATTTAATATGTAACACCATCTTATAAATCAAATTATAATTTATAATTAATCAAACAATTTGTATTTTTAATAATCATAAACTCTATTAGAAAAACCTGTATTTATTAATGCACCATAGCATTGTGAAAATATTTGTCACCTGTGGTTGTTCCTTTTCTCTCTTTCACTACTTGAAGACAAATGTTTTTATTACAAAACAGATATTAATTAAAATGCTTTTTAAAACAAAGTACAGGAATTTTTCCAACGTTTTGTAGAAATATGCCATCCCAAATATGAGATGTTTTAGAAAATTTTAGAAATTGGTTCAAATAGGCAGCTGAAAATTGGTTTTCCACTTTACTCACTGTCTGTATCAGTCATTATAGATGCTGGTCTGTGTTCTGCATCATGGGTATCATGGAATTCTCTCCTTCATTTTAAGTATCCCAAACTTATCCTATAATGTATCCAGCTATACTCAAGGACAAATATTTTTACTAATTAGATGCTGCCTATACCTATTCAATATTTTGTCTTTTTTTCATCCCACCTCACAAAAAACAAATGCTGATTATCATTTCAGTAGGAGAAAAATAAGATAGGGAGGTTTTACTATATAAAGAAGTATAATCCTCTTTCTTTTTCAATGTAAATTATTGGAAAGGTACTAAATTGATGGGTTTTAAATGATTTTTTTTTTTTTTGGTCTGGAATGATTCAGTGGAGTTTTAACAGAAGAGCTAGAAAGAAAAGGCCAAGGATGAAAAATTACTAATGCTTGCGTCATCCTGCACCACATTACAGTCTGAACTCTGGGTTCCACAGCATCAAGGGCAGGAGTAGTGCACCAGTGAACATAAACAAAATAGCTAAAGATATCTGTGGCCTGAACACTCCACTGCTATAAAACTTCTGTCTAAGACAGTGAGTTTCACCTGCTTCCACCCTCCATGAACAGCTGCTGTGGCTGCAAGACAAAACAGGGCTGTTGTGAAGTTCATAAGAACTGCAGAAGTGGGAAGAGGACCAGCAAGTATCCTGCAGCTAATATTCCTGTGTCAAAAAAGCACAGGAGAGGGGAGAGGAACGGGAGGAGAAAGACTGACTGGAGACACGCTTCAGCTCCTTCCTATGGCACTAGCTGGAGTGGGATCTCACCTGCCCCTTGTGTCACAAACCGTGGATCTGACCCTGTGGGAAGCCACTCCTGAGCTGAGTTTAGTGCCAAATGCCTGCTGGCAGGCACAATTTGGAGGCAAAGTGATGAAAAGGAAAGAAAAATGTGAGGAAGTGCTCTGAATCTGGCCCATGTCCCCAGCCACACCGGGTCATACAACACCGGACTCCAGAGACGGGAAAGGAGGTAACTTGCCAGCAGACAGGGTGTCCATGTCACTCCAGCTGACCACTGACAAACAAGCACTGACAAACTCCAAAAACAGTACATCCACTTTCTCATTCTAGACTCAAACCTGTGCTTTTTATCTAAAAGTTCCTTCAAAATTCAAAATCTGTTTCAATGAGATATTCCTAACCAGATTTTCAAAGAAGCAATATTCACTTAAGGGTTTTGCATGGCAGAAAGAAGACTTTATGGGGCCTTTAAAATGCATCTTGGATGTACTAGCTTATATTAATCTTAGAAGTTCTCATTTTTCACCCTTGCATAGATCTTTATTACTAAAATACACAAGAAACAGGAACTTCAAGGAGTGTTTAAAGTGCACGTTCTTCTGCTGTTTCTTCACTGCATGCAAGCATAATCCCCTGCTTGTAATGTCACAGTTAAATGCTTGCAAAGAAAAGAGATTAATTTGTCAGAAACAGAGGATTACACATTTAACAGGGGCACAGACAGGTGAACGGGGCATACCCCTGGGAATGCAGCTCCACCGTCATGCAGATCTCTAACCCACCAGGTCATTGACTGGGATTATACAAGAGAAGAGTTGAGATAACCAGGGTAAAGAAAAAAAAATGAGATCATGTTAGGCATTCCAGTATTTTTGGCTTTAAAAGCACACAATGATGAAAAGGGAAGTGATTTGGGAAAGCAGGATCTCTGAGCTAATGGGGAGCTAAGGTACCATGTCCACACTGAGTGGTACTACACAAATATGACCTTTAAATTCCCTGCTCCATTAACTTGGTGTCTGGACTCTTCCCCACACCCAGAACCTTTGTGTTTGAAGGCTTCCTTGAGCAGCAAATGTAACACATTAAGCAGGAGACTGTAGAAATGGACTCATGTATAGTGAGGTAGATCCTTGCATTGTTTTCTGACCTGTATAATTCATGATGTATCCCATTCAGGACATTAAAGTGTTTATGAGCTTTGAGTTCAGTCACACTGAAGACTCATTATTGCCTTCCAGGGAGAAGAACTTGGAATGCTTAAGCTGCACAAGCAGCTACACCATTTTTTACCAGGTGGACACATAATTAAGACTCCAGAAAGGTGTTTGAGAGGAAGTGCATGAGCTAGACCAGGAATTTGTGCACTGCAGAGTTGTGTAAAGTGAACTGCTAGCAGCTCCTGCCTCAGCCACATATGTGTGTTGGCACTTTGATCCTCGGGCAGTGAGTGGGGAACAAACCAGACCTCAGGCTTTGTAGTACAGCCAGAGGGAAGGACAGCTCACCACCAGCTGAAACGTGGGCACTGGCAGCTAATTGCATCCAGCCCTTGGTGGAAAATCCACAGGTTGATGGAAAATTCTGTTGAGGGGTTTGGGATATGTTTGAACTCTGAAACAAAAATGCAGCCTCTCCTAAACTAAAAACCATGCTTAAATTTACAATGAACACTGTGCTCACATGTAATAAATACCCACTTCAGTGTTTAACTGAAGGCTCTTTTAATTTGGGAACTCATAAAGTACATGGCCTTATGAACCCCCAGACTTTCCAGGGAAGCTTTACTCTGCAGTCCAAATATGTACTTAAACCCCATTCCAGTTTGGATGACTGGAGCACTCGACTTTGGCCAAATCTTGTGCATAAGCCTTTCATGAATTGGGATCTATAGGAGTGGGTGCACTGCTGCTAACAATGACAGAGTGTATATGATTGCAGGAAGAGAATGCCTACAAACCTGCGGGTGAGCCTGCTGCTAATTTATTGCTGCTAGCACCACTTCCTGCCTTAAATACTACACAAATTTACTTTTCAAATACTCTTCAAGTAAATATATGTCTAAAGTGGAATATTTTATCAGATGGACATTTCAATGAAATATTTTATTTGTAAGGTAGAGAGAAAGGAAAGTAGCTAAGGAAATATGCTGATAATAAAATACGCAGTCAAGGGAAGCACTTTCATAGCAGCTCCATGAATGACTTGCAGAAAAATATAAATTGTGTTTATAAATAAGCACATGAGGATAACATTAATATATGTGTTTAATTGAAACCTGTAAAGCCAGTGAGCTTTTTATCTCCTACATTTTAACATATTTTTTGTTCCTGTGAAAAAAGATTGGGAAGCAGGTGAGGGGGAATATGTGCAAAGCACATGGTATTGAGTGAAAGAAACAAGACTGCCTGCTTTATATTTGCCTATTTGCTGTCAGAAGCATGGGTCCAGCTCTCCAGAAAGGCACCCAATGTATGTATGCACAAGCAAGAGCAGGATCTCCTTGGTATTGGTCACAGGATTTGAACCTTATGGAGAGCAGGGGTGATGACATTGGGGTGTTGTGTAAGAAATGCTGTGAGCTGGGGCCAGCTCTAAGGCCTACCAGAGAAAAGCCTTTTTAGGCCCTGTTCTATCATCATGCAAGGAAATTCACGCTAAAGTCACAATCACATGCTGTGTTTTCTCAATTTAGTTTGAAGTGGGAAAAAGCAGCTTCACAGTGTGGCTGGGGGAACAGCTGGCACCACGACTGTTCACTGATCTGGGTCTAGTCCAGACTGGCTTTTATTAATTTCTCCCACTTACTTTAATCAGCAGTTTCTGTGCCAGAGCCAGGTGGTGGGAACCTCTCTGCATCTCCTGGGCCTCCATCAGCCCCTCTGGAGAGAGAGTGTGCCTCCTTCCTAGGCTGCACTCTGCACATCACCCAAATGCCTCCTCCACCAGGAAGAGAACCCCAGTTTTTCCCCTTCTCCTGCACAGAGTAGCAGCAGTGGGAAGCACAGATTATTCTGCTGGGAATCAAGACTGAGAATGAAGGGAGAGGCAAGACAGGAAAAGAAACCTAACTTCTACCAGTTCTCACCAGTTCCTGCAATGGTGTGAAAGAACTATGATAAAAAACAGGCTAGCAGACCTTAAATAGCCTTTATGATTCAGTTTTGCACTTCTTTCTCTTACATGGTTTACTTGCCTTGAAAATTTGACTTTCTATTTTCTTTTTATTGTACTTGCAATGGTTTCTCTAGGGATAATTGCAAAATCCCAGTTTTTCATGCCTTTTTTTTTTTTAACCTAGAACAGTTGATATATCCTAAATCTTAACTTGATCTAACATTTATATGCTAGGTGAAAATTAATACCAAAGCATTCATCTCCACCTGTCTTAAATTCCAAAGCAGCGTTGTGTTTAATAGAGACACAATTTTCATGTTTCCAGTTTGTGCTGTAAATAAAATCTGCTTAATCACCCTAAGAAAGTGATTCCCTCCTTTCTCTTATATCTCCCATAAACCTCTATCACCCTTATGCTGTGGCACACTGTCTGAAAGTGTTATATGCCTTCACTCCTGCAATGCCACTTCGTAAATATATTCTGAAGCTAGCAGAAAAAATGTTTCATCAGATGGTCAGCTTGGTAAAATATTTTACTTCTAAGAGGGGATGAACATCAGGCTATGAAAGAAATACAGCTCTAATAAAAGACACAGGCAGTGAAAAGGCTGTGGTAAAATCAGCATAAATGTCACACACACACACCCCCCCCAACAGAATAAATTTTCTTTATAAATAATACTGTGAGAATAACATTAATATCTTTAGCTGAGAGTGGGAAAGTGTAAGAACAGTAAAAAGTGCTCTTATATAAACATACTTTTCTCTTCTAGTGCAAGAGATATGGAATGACAGTCCTGGTACTTATTTAATTCCAGCTTGTTCCATGGTGACTTTGCAAATGAGGCAGAGGATGGCCACACTTAACTGGGGCAAGATGAGGCCAAATCTTGATTGCCATTTAGCAGGGTTCCTACTGACCCAGTGCATGCTGCCATCTGGTTTTCTGCAATCTTTAGACCCTCATTTGCCTCCTGACTCTGTCTTGTTTGTCGAGAGTGTTTGCAATTTAGGGCCTTAATTAAACCTATGCACAGCACCTCTCCCACCAAGCCCTTGCAGGAGCTGCTGCATCACAAATCAAAGTGAAGGGTATTTGCACTCTGCATTACATTTGGTGCTGAAACTGAATCTGAGACAACTGGAGAATATTATCAATTTTTTTTTAAGTGTTGGGGTTTTCTTTAAATTTATTTTTAAAGATTTTATAACTAACAAACAGGCCACTAACAGAGTGGAACAGGATCTTGATTAAATTGGAAAGAGAATGAATATAAACAAGGTTGATAAGATGAAAAATACATCAATAAAGCAAGCATCAGACAATGCTTATAGGTACTAGCAAACAAAATTAAACCCTCAGTTCTAATAAGACTGGTGACGGTCTCAGATGGGAAGATATTTGTACGACACAGCTGCAGTACAAACAATCTAGTCCATGCTGCTACTAAAAGATAAGGAAAAGCAAGAAAGAAGAAAAGCTGGACAAAGAATCATGAAGAGAGTCTTGCTGTCCAGCCTGGTTGCTATATTAATTTCTTTGTTGGATAGGGAAGTTAGGGCATCTTTTAAGACTGGGAAGACCTGCATTCTATTCCCTGATGAAATCTTGAACTCTTCTGCCACTCTGAAAAAATTAACTGGGTTCAGATCTTTAAATGTACCTCAGATTACCAACTAACACCGATTTTAAGAAAATATTGACTTGAAAAATCAGATAAAAATAAAATTAAATTAAAGTTGCTGAAGCAAACAGAGTGGAATATCAATCAAATTAGAATGAACAACTACATACACAAAAAAAACCTGCAAGCAATTTCGCTTGCAGAGCTTAAAGGAGAGGGGAAAAAAGCAGGGAAGTAGTTTTCTTCTCTAAAAGAAGAAAATAAAGATTGAGGATTACAGGATTATATACAGTTTTCACACTCTTTGCTGGCTTCTGATCTTCTGAATTTTTGATGGACTTGCTGATTTGTTTAAATTTGCTTCCTCACCTGCACTGCAGACACAGGCAAAATCCAATACCAGGATCCCAAAGGACATGGAAGGGGCTATGGCAAAGGTACAAATCTCAGGTTCAGTGAAGCTGTCTATTAGATCCTGCTTGTGGCCCAGCCACACTAACTCAAAACTTTCACATAGAAAAACCATCTTCTGCAGAGTCCTGGCTTTTCTTCTCAACCAACTTCTCAGCACAGATCAGTGGGAATGGAAAGGAGGCAGAGGAGGGAAGGTATTACAGTTACAGAGGACACAGGGGAGAAGCTAAGATTAAAGTGAGATTTGGAAGCTTCTTTTCAAAAAAAAAAACCTCTTATTGCATGATTGTTTCTCCTCCCCCAGTATTCTTTTACTCACATAGTTTGTTTCACAAACAATGACAAAATAATCCTTCATTATTTTTTTAAAAAGAAAACTTTTTAAAAATTGTATCCACCAAAGCATGTCTGGCCTTCTAATTCCTCAGGTGCTTTGTAACTGCCCTTGCATTAGTGACTTCCCATTTGCATTTTAGTTTTGATCTACATCTGTGTAAATCTGAGGATTCCAGCTAATGCTTAAGAAAAAAAATACAAACAGTTCTTTTAATATCATTATAATTTGGCTGAGGTTTTAGTATTTTTCTCCCTAAAACCAGAATAGACTGGAACAAAACGCTGTCATCCTGTAGAATTCCTAGAGGGTAAATTTATGCAGAAGATGCTAGTCTTGTTGACTTCCTAAACAGGGAGAGGAGATTTCTGGTTTCTCGTTGCTAGGAAAAAAGCAACCATCTTTTTCCTCTTTACATATAGTAAGAGTTATATCCCCCTGCTCATCCCCCCAAAAACTTTAACAGTTCTGCCTAACTCAGAACATTTGGCCTCGAAACGGTCATGATTTATAGAGTAGATGGGAAGAACAGAATCTTATATGAGAAAGTTTTTAGCAAACAGCACTGTTGAGACATTTAGACAAGCTTCACCCATAGCAAAGAGACAAATACCTAAAGAAAACATTTAAAGATCTGAACCCAGTTAATTTTTTCAGAGTGGCAGAAGAGTTCAAGATTTCATCAGGGAATAGAATGCAGGTCTTCCCAGTCTTAAAAGATGCCCAAACTTCCCTATCCAACAAAGAAAATAATATAGCACAACTCAAGAGCAAAGAATTTTTCCTGAGCACTGTGTTTCACTGGCCATTTTTTCTTCTTACTCCCTTTCTGTCAGCTAACAAAATAAAGGTAAAAAATCAGAAAATGAAAGGGAAAAAAAAAAAAACCAACCAAAAATCTAACTCCTGCTCTTGTTGTCAAATGTGTTTCCTTACATTCACAGCACGGGAGCTGGGTGTTCTGGGTGTATTCCTGACCATTAGACCATGCATGAATCCTTTGGTGGCATCTGCTTATATGGTCCATGCTGGAGAGAAAGCCAACAATGCAAGATAGTATTTTAAGCTACGTTTTAATGGGATACACTAGGAGCAGCCAGCTGCAGAACAGATGGGTGATCTCAAATAGTTTCAGAGGTAAAACACGGGAAGTTCACAGTGTGCTAATCACAGCATTACTTTGTATTCCAGTGCATGGTTTAATGATGGTAAATAGTCTCAACATATAGTCTTCTTTACCTTCTCATATTAGTAATGAGTATATTTACTTATCTATCCTTATATATGTGCTTTGTTGGTAAAAGAAGATGCTTTAAGTTCCCTGTGCTTGCATGAGCACATGCTACAGCTTCAGTTCTCCACATGACAAAATTTTGTCTTTGAAGAACAGTCCAGTCATCATTCTTGCCCTGGTTGATACAATCAAAGGCAAAGACACTGAGAGTTACTAATCCAGGAACACAAAACCCTAAACCATAGTCCTGTTTCTGCCTATAGCCACATGCCAGACACTAATTATTGTAAAACATGGAAAAAGTCAACAACTTTAAAATATGACCTCTTCCCGAATATTTGCCTTAAAAATATTTTCATAACTAGTAACTTTAAAAAATGAGAACAGTATTTCCAAATGCTGTTTTCCAAAGCAGTGCAAACATATCAAATTCTATGTAGAAGAGCCAGGACATGCAACAGGCACATGGATCCTTTACCATAGAGAAGGGGTGATAATATAATGATTGATATAAACTTCTGTTATTTTGTGCATACTCAATATTTGTCAGGGATGCACAGTTTGCTCATGCCTTCGCAATATCCTTGGCATGCTCCATTTTCATTACTTTCTGCTGGGACAGAGCTGTTCCTCTGAATTTGCCCCAAGTTGTTACATCCCTCCCCAAATGAGACCAAATAGCTCAGCTCTGGTAGCTCATTTCCAAACATCCCAAGGGAAAACACAGCAATGCCAGCTTGCAAGAGTTTTTCTTAGAGCCATGGATTTTCCCCACCATCTCTCCTCAAGCTGTTAACCTAAGGACACACTTACTTGCACTCTAGCTGCAGCATAGAACAGAGCCAGACTGGGAACACACTGATCCCTCTGCCAAACCCAGCATCATAGATGGGGACAACATCCCCACCTGATGACCCCTGGAGAAATATCCCCTCTGACACTCTTCACAGGGAATGTGACATCACCTGCCCACCCCGATACAATGATTTTGTGGCTCAGTCATTCATTTCCTCTGCACCTTTTGTTCACAGAGGTGTACCGAGACAACACAAATATTGTACAGATTTGGGTGGCCATGCTCTCCAAGATTCTATTCACTTCTCTTTCTGTAACTCTCTGATAAGATTTTATTGGGAGGCGTCTGCTGTCAGCTGCCTACAAAGCCAGCATAAATCAGTTGCTAAGCCACACCATGCTTACAGCTATTGTGCCAAATTGAACCCTGGTGTAAGCACACGCAGCTTGCAGCCATGGCTGGCTGTGATCCATTGGGCCCAGAGAGAAACATTTGTTATACTCCCAGAGATCCTTTATACTGTTACCTCAGTAAAGGCTCCAGGAGGTGTAAACCAGCACATTTTCATTGCTGTCAGTGGATCTATATTGACAGAATTCTTTCTTCTTTTCTATCTCTGATCATACTTGCATTCCTGATCCTGTATTTCCTGCTCAGTTACATTGCTGCTGCCTGTTGTCAGGCTTTCTATATCAAAACCAGGCTATTTTTGTAAAGGTTTTACACATCAGGTGAACATAAACATTACACTGGGGTGGAGCTGAGCCCGTCGAGTTCGGCCTCCTGGCTCCACCAGGGGTCTACAGCTAATTGAGAAATGTAATAATGAGGACATATTGAGAACAATTTTTTTGTCAGTGCAGTTTCCTGATTTATTATAATTAGTGGTACAGAGACATCTGGAGTTGGCAGTAACAACCAGGCTACTATTAGGAGACATGAACTTATCTAACCCTTTGGTGAACTTGTGTGTATTTTTGACACTATTAAAAAAAATTATTTTCTTGTTTCTGCCAGTAAGAAACCTTGCACAGGGTGGGCATGGACACTGGGTTTCTTTGCTTCAGTCTTTTACAATGTGAAGCTTTAGGAGATTCAAAATAGCCCTAATACTTTGAAATGAGTTTCAGAAAGGGGAAATGAAAGAATTTGAAATGAATGAGGGTTTTATTGGTTTTTTTCCTCATGCTTTTGCATTTAATTTATAGGAAGTAAATGAAAGTTGTTGGTGCATAGGGCTATGTAGTACAAAACTGATGGGAATGTCATTTCCCCTTCACCACACTGGAACTGCTCCCCTCAAGGTGCCCATCCATATGACAGCTGTTTAAGGCTTCTCTGTACCTCTGTCCACCTAAAAAGATGCTTCAAAACCAAGCCCAGAATTTAACACAGCTTTAGATAGTTCACTTTCATCAGCAATAAGTAATAATGAATTATAAGCCAGAAGGGACTATCTGTGAGAGAAAGCTTCATTAAACATGCTGAAAGGATTACTATACACCAAGTGTCTATTGTTTTTCTAGTAGCAGCTGGCTCCAGGTGCATTCTCAAATGTTACACATTAATCCAGGTCCTTTCTGAACCTAAGCTTTTTTGTCTTGCCCTACCAGTCGTATGACAAGGTTGAGATCAGAGTTTGCTTCTTGACCTGCACAGAAAATTCTTTGGAAAATGACTGACATCAAAATGGTGTGACCTTACCAAGTATTCCAGTCGTGCAATTTCTGTTTTTTGTGGTACGTGTTCATTAAATTGGCTCTCTGTGAAGTCAGGTTATAGTTTTAATGGCCTCTTTTGATATTCAAATTTTTACTGAACATTCACTCCCCCTTGCTTGGTTGGAAAGCTGCACTATTTCTTCATCTTCATCAGGGCCTTCTGGTGGCTCCCACACACGTTTGCAAACCCCTGGGTGGTCAAACTTTATTTTGTTCCTTTTTCACATGCAGCTAACCTTTGAAAATAATTTCCAAGGGCTATTCTGAATAGCAGGATCCCAGCTGGAGCTTTTAAGGTCGTGACATAAGATTTATCTTTAACACACATTCTGATTTTCTTTGCTTTTTCTTTTCTTTGATAAGAATTTGTTTTTCTCTGGCGTTTTGCTTTGTATAACACTGTGCTTTTTGTGACCACACACCATTTTCAAAGGCTTACAAGTAAATTATTGTAAGCAGTGCCTTGCTATTGTACACAGTTATTCTTTGGTGAGGGAGGATGTATGCCAGCTGATAAAAATGAGAAAAGATAAAAAAGAGTTCAGCATCTAATCTGCCCCATGGTGGAAATGGAAGCATGTTTTCCTGCAAAACACTAAATGTTCACAATCACTGGGTGCAAGTGAATGTGGTGAGCAGTCACTGTATAAGACTGCAGGGCCAAAAGGCTTTTAGCTGGGGATATGAGGACTGGCAGGACCCTGTTGTTCTGGCCCTAGGGAATCCCTTCTTTAAGCAGCACTTGAAAACAAGGCTTGGGTGGTTTATTGCAATACATGGAATTATTTGGGGTTTTATCTGATACCACTGATGTCAGTGAAGGTTTCGTCTGTCAGGTCAATGAAATGATAGCCAGGCTTTTAACTTCTGAAAATTTTACTTATTCAGGGGTATAGGCAGAGAAGTAGAAGATACAATGGACATTACCAGCTAGGTAGGAATGGTATGATACCACGTCAGGTGTCAGAGTGAAAAGGCTGATCTCGCTTAGCAGCTCACATACCTAGTGGTGGGAAGGGCTGATCTACACATTTGTTCAGAGCCCTTTCATTAATATGTCCTCTCAGGTTAATGTATTGTCCTGGAAGGATTGTTCAACACTTATTTTCTTTTTTATTTTTTTGATAGCACTTTTTATGGAGAGTAGAACTTGCAGCCTCTCTCAAGGCACCAAAGACACAAAGAGCCTCCTTAGCACCACACAAAACAGCACCCACAAACAAAAAAAAAGCAGCTTTCAGCAATTGATGTAGAAGTAGAATCACACTTATCTGATTTTTCCTCATAACTGACTAGTAAAGATCAGACAGATTGTCTTGAATTCATATAATTAATCATGAAGAACAGAACACAATTTCTAGTGGGGTCCAGCTGATGTTGACTGGTCAGTTACTTTGTGTTGACAGGCTGTTATTTAAACACTAGCCTATTCATCTAGCAATTCAGATCCTAACTTTCACGTCAAAAATAGAAACAAAAGTGCTTAATTTTGCTTGGCATTCCCATGAACCCAGGTCCACGTAGATCTGAGTGGTAACACAGTATGGTTTAGTCTACTATGAAAATAATATTAACTGCACATGAGGTGAAACCAACAGAAATAGTCACCATAAAAAAAATCCATTTAACTCACTTTTGTAAAAGCACTTGCTTCATCCTTAAATATGTTGATGACATCTCTATGTAAAAACTTATTTGATTCTGCTGGCTTCAGCAGAGCTCTTCTAATCTACATTAGCAAAACATGAACACACCTTTGACTACTGACCTACCCTGCCACGTGAGGGACCATGCCTTTAACAGCTATTGCATAAAAAAATATTCTGGTTTTACTCTGTGTCAAACACAAAAAGTATCTTTTCAAAGAGACATATCAAGAAAAGAAGGATAGACAGGAAGCAATTAATCCAGTAAAACACGAGATCAACAGATTTTGAACACAAAGAATGCATTTCTAGAGGCCTGCAGATTACCTACCCACATCCTAATGAAACAGCAAACAGATTTTTTTTAAAAACAGCATGTGTGTGTATGTGTGTGTGTTTGCATATGCACTGCCTTTGTGAGATCTCATGGGGAAAAGTAATTATCTGTAGAAGAAAAATGATCTTGTGAGACCACTCTGCCCATGCATAGCTAACAAATTTCAGACACTATTATAAAATTGCAACATACAAGCATCATAAGTTAGCCCAGCATGAAGCTTATCTTCTACTGAGAGAGATTCTAGACAACTAAGGCCAGCACAACCTGCTCACTGCTCTCAGTAGTAGAAAAAACCCAACACTATCCCCCCCTCAAAATAAACAAAACAAAAAGCCAAAAACAACCCAGAAAAACTGAAACCACAAAAAAAATCATAGCAAAAGTCTTTGCTGACACTGATGGAGACAGGGTCTAAACATCTTTACTGCTGTAGTTTAACACCTTATCAGATCCAGCTGCAATCTTCAGTTTGTGCATGGAGGTTAACACAAGGGAACCATTGTTACATTTCAGTCTGGCATCTTATGTCTAATGCCTGGGGAAGTCATGTTTGTGCTGTGACTATGAACTGTGACAGCTGAGGGATCCTGTTTCTCTTTTTCCCATCCTACTATGGATGGTAACTTCCCAGGAAAACAGGCGAGGCGAGGGCATGACTCTTTGTTTTGGAGACTGAACCTGCTTTTCACTTGATGCGGTCCAATAACAGCAAAGCAGAACCAGTTTATTGCCAAAACATATATTTTCCATTCATAACCAGAGATATAGCACTTGAAGATTGTCACTTCTCATCACACTGACACTAGATACTGTACAGCTCTTACAAGGCACTTTATGCTTTGCAGGATCAGAACCTAAATGCTCATAGCTCAGTCTATCCAACACAGTTGACCAAAACTTCACTCACAAAACAGCTCACAGGCACAGGATCACAGTCTAATATAGGAGAATATGACAGTTCAGAACAGGAATGCCCTCTTTGGGGATGGATTTTACATTACAGCTCTCCTGTCTTCTGATTTTAGTAAGATGCTACACAATAATTTCTAATATCTTACTTCACAGGTTTACTTCAGAAAATTTTGACAAGATGCTTTAGTTGCTAGTAATCAGAGAACAATTTTTGTGCACCATGGCAGTTCGAAAATGAAAGCCCTATCAGTATATTAACAGTGTGTGTCTAGACTCATATATAAATGTGCATATTGAGAAAAAAATTTACTTTGCATTAGGAATTACTATACCTTCTCCCTCCCCACAATGCTTTACAGTCAAAGAGAAAAGAAAAGAAATTTAAGTCAGTGAAACTCAGGAACAGAATACCACACGGTTCCTAATTTCTCATTATCAGTGTGTCAGACAGACTGATTTATCAGGAAATCTGCCTTCCTGCAAGCAGCATTGCAAAAGTACCTGTAGTTTTCTTTCTAATTAATTTAGCCATGGAGCTTTGTGTCTGGTTCATCTCCAACAAGGCGAAAAAAAAAAAAGAATAATCTATGCTTGAATTGCAATACCTATTAAAAGGTTATTGCATTCTCAGAGGAAACATGAGGAAGTAACCAGGCATGAGTTTGTTGGTGTCCTTTGCTAGATAGATGACTATGGCTCCTGTGATGTGCAAAACAATGGAATTCAGATCATTGCAGGAAAAAAAATTTGATGTTCCTGCAAAAGAAGGCTTACCAGGACCTGACTGAATTTTTCTGTAAACTTCCAGGCTCACTTCATTTACAAAGACCCTTCTTCTTCTCTGCATAGAGACAATCAGAAGTGTCACACACTTCCAAGCATTGGATGGGGTTTTGGAGATCTTCCATCATCACTGAGAGCTGACTGCTCATTTCTTGGGTTTCAATGCCTCAGAGGATACATTTAGCAATTGAGGGAGTATTTATGGGGTATTTTGGAGAAACTCAGACCAGGAATGGGATGTATGTACCAGAAGTGTGAGTATGAAGAGCTAAGCAGAAAACTGGATTTGTGACCAATTCTTGACTGCCACCAATCTGTATCAAAACCTAGAGCAATGCACTTTCTGCCCTTGCTACAGTTCTCCCTCAGGGGAGTAAAGATCATGACTCTGTGTTTACCCATCCTTTTCTGTCTCTCTAAAAGAGAAACTGAAGCTGGGAGGAATTCAGACAGTCAGTTAAGCCAGTAGAGGTTTAACCTCCAAGTGGGTCACGACACCAATCAGTAGGTGACAGGAACACCTTCAGCTGCTGGGGCAGTCACAAAGGAATGCATGACTACAGGCATCCAGGTCAGGAGATGTTCTCTCACACTCAGGAAACTGCTGAAATGAAAATGTTCTTATTTCAGCCCATTTTTTTCATTGCACTTTTACTAGGTTTTTGTTTTCACTTGAAGGTTTTGCTCCCCCTTCTCAAGATTATATTATTTTGGAGGGAAGTACTGTGAAAGTAGGTTCCTCTTGAGCATACATAGAATGGAAATTAGTCATCAATCAACTGAATCCCCACAGAACCACTAACTTAATGCAGTAAAATGAATGATGGAAGGAAAAATAAATGCATCTGAATTAAAAAATCAGAAATATTATATCAACCAAAACAAAACACACAGAGGCTATTCTTGTAAGGGAGGGAGTTGAGGAGTCTTTTTTAGATTTATTATTTGGATTATTAATACTGATGAGCTGGGGAGAAGCAGGGAGAAAATCAGTCTTTTATCCTGTGGTGCAGAAACCAAGTATCACGCAGTCTAGAATTAAATGATACAGATGCTGCCGTGTCTGGACTGAAGTTGTAGCAAAGAGCAACATTTTTATTTTTTTCACTTTTCTTACCTAAATAGGAATCTCTGCAGAAGTCTACCATGACAAAAAGATATTGTGCACTCTTGAGATCTTCAAGATGGAGCCTTTTAAAAGGAAACACTTAAACACTTCCTAACAGTTTTCTGTACAAAACTAACCTGCTCAGTCAAGGCAGGAGAGGGATAGAAGGAAATATGCTCTTCAGTGAAGAGGTGCTGTATCCCTCTCACTGAGAAAGCTTTTGCTTTAAAGAAACTGGTCCCAAACAGGTCAAAAGGATCAGATGCAACCTAACAGCTCCTAAACTGGAAGCATCTCCAGACCCGGGGGCTGTGAAAAAGAAAACTTCTGCTCTTGAAAAATGAGAATCAGTATATGAAGCTTGGTTTGTCCTGCCTCTGGGGTACAAAGGCACTGTTTGGAGCCCAAAAACCCAGTCCATCACACCTGGTGCAGTAGCAGCAGCTAAAAGCTGGCAAAAGCTCCTTGCTTCCCCACAGCCCCATCCTGCTGGGAATGTCACATCTTCAGTGCATTATGAAAAGAAATAACTTCTAGCAGCATGAGAGCAGAAGAGGGAATTGAGGATTGAACAACCTCAGGCCTTCAGTCAGGTCCCACTTACACTCTTTATGGCTTATAGGTTGGGCCCAGGAAAATTAGCCTCAGATTAAAGTGGGCTACTGTGAGCTTCATTAGCAGTAAACAATCCATGGTTCATTAAGGGGTGAGAGACCAGGCTCACTAAAAGCTCTCCTAGGAAGAAGTTACAATAAATCAACAACTGGATATTAAAGGTATAAAACAGGAATTACCACGATATGGAAGGAAAAAAATCAGAGCTGCAGAGATGCAAATTCTCCCAACTTTTATTAAAAAACTAGCTTGCAGCTCATAAAAATTTCGGCTACTAATGAGAGAGAAGATTAGGATTTCAAAAAGCACTTAAAAAGTTGGGATCAAATACTATTTCTGGCTAGATTTGCACACAGCCTTTCAGATGTAACTGCTTGGTGAAGGCTGGAACATTCTGAGCATCCTTGCATGCACTTTTTTTCCTTTAGAACACGTTTTTCTAAGCCTTTTATTTTGGTAGTGTCTGAGATTTCCCACATGCTCTCTTCATCATACAAACAATTCAGTTTACACTTTCCTGGCAGAGTTAAAGAGGTTGCCCCAAGAACAAGTCGACATGTAAGCAAATACAATTCAGACCAAAGAAGTGCTGCTGTAAAGGGCAGCCCCTACGCCTGTGCCAAGCAACAGGGAAATTGGCTCTAAGCCCTTTCTGATGCTTTATTGAAATGTGTAATTTTCTTGCACAGAAGTGCCCTCTGGTTTGCACAATGCAGTGCAGACTTGCAGCTCTGCACACATGAGTTTTGGCTAATCAAAAGCAGCAAGCATGCCAGAAATCTGTTTGCCCTATGCAAACAGTGCTACCTTGTATTGATTTCCTCAGTGTATGTTAACATAAATCTGACATTAACAGGAGCTTACCCACCACTCCTCTCATGGAGAGCACTCTGATTTACAGGCTGTGTTAACGCAGGCTGTGCTCAGACAAACAACTCCTGGTCCTCTCTGCACAGTGATGAGGCACCATTTGCCATTACCCATCAGATTCCTTGACTGAGAGCATCTTTTGTTTGGTTTCTCTTTACCTTTGGAGGCTCCACCACTCTACTGGTCTGTTTTTCTGCATTCTGCTATAACACATTACTGCTATGCCAGGCAGGAGAAAGACTCGATCTAATATTTTTTCCCCCTAGGATCTCAGCAGGGGTGACTGCAAGGAATCATTCAGGAGACAAGTTGTCATGCCTTTAATTCATTAGATGTCATATAACAACTCAATCCTCATTTAGGTACTTTAAAAACAACTTGTCTCTGCCTTCCCAAATGGAAAACTCAACAAGCGTATTTACAGTTCATTTGACATGTTTCCCCTTCAGTTAAAAACAGGTCCCTCTCTTCTATTCTGTATGATTACTTCAAACATTTTTAAACAAAATAATTTAACTGTCTTGAACAGAGGTGTTTTTGCAATTTCTAACAAGACTTCTCTTTTTAGCCTTTCCTTTCAGGCAGAAAAATATAAACTAGTCTTACTAATGTTTTGTGTGTGTTTTTATTTCTTTAGGTTCTGAAACCAGGCTGGCACTAATCCCATTGTATGATCATGGGTGCTCTACACTTCTACTTTAAAAAGTTAAAAAAAACCCCACAGCAAATCATTATTTATCCCATCTAATAAAATGTCCATATACACCATTTGCCTTCTCTGGCCTTGTTTGGTGCAAGGCAAACCTTGGCCACCAATCACTCTCACACACCTGATGTGTCAGAATGGTAACACAAGGAAAATTCCACAGGAAAATAGGAGGTACAAGAAATAACCCCCACTCCAAAACACATGGGAGCACTGTACCTAAATTTTCAGTGTACTTGATATCCTGCCTCAATGCTGTGGCTTTGTCCTTAGTACAAAGTACCTGTGTACCTTGGCAGGAGAATCTGCCACTGACTACCCTTTTAATGTCATTTTTGGTACATAACAGTTATTCTTTGCTTATAGCTGCTTGTCCCTTCCTCCTATAAAAACTGGGAAGTGACCTTAACTATATAGTTTAAAAAACCAATTTTCTGAATATAATCCAACAGAAAACTAACAGCTATGAGAACATTGGAAAAGAGCAGACGTAGAGGCAAGCAGTGTCAGAAAAACAAGAAACGAATTAGAAACCTGGAGAGTCATTGCCGATACTATGACAAGCTGCATCTTTAAAACCTATTAGAAATAGACAGATTCACAGTAGTAATTAGGGAATTGGCAGTTGGGAACAAGAAAAAGGGAAGGAAAAGAAAAGCAGATATTCTTGAAAATATTGAAATTGCAAAGCTCTTTGCCTCCATTTGGTTAAATGCTACAATTTAAGCACTCCATATGTCAGTTCATGAAACTGCAGTGACAGAAGTCTCAAAGACAGGGCTCTTTTTTTCTCTGCCTACAGCTAATAATCAGTCAAAAACACCAGAATATTCCCCCTGGATTGCAGAAAGGTACAGTTGTGCTATTGGCTTCCACAAGGTGGCCTCTGCCAATCATTTTACCCTGCAGTGACACCCCTGCACAATCTGTGTGTCCTGTAGGCTCAGATTTATTCCTGCTTTTCACCCCAACTCCTCTTCCTCCCCTAAAGGACTGGGCAGCACACAAAAAAGACTTTAAGAGCAGATGAAGCATAAGGACATAAAAACATGTGTGGAAAAGGCATAGAAACACCCTTGATTTTTCTTGACAATATATCCCTAAGCTATTCATGCTGAAAAGAGAAGATGCCACCTTTGTCTCAAGTGGCAGTACAAGCAATCACTATTCAGATCATATTCATCTGTTGAGGCTCTATCCTTATAGTAAGGTTTTACTCTGACTTTCTCATACAAATTCATGGACAGTGAATGAGCTCTCCTTACATTCCATGGAGGAGCCTGCACAACAAACCTACTTTTCCCTACTTTTTTTTTTTTTTTTAAACACTTTTCATCTTAAATGAAGCTGGTGTGGCCTTATCAAAGCTGAAATGCTGAAGTCAAGTGTCAGGCATTAACACAAATGTCAAGTGACTGCAAACTTCTGGCTGAAGAGATATTTCAATGATTGTAAGGCTGGCCTCAGATTCGGAAAGCCTGGTTAAATCTCACTGTTTGTGTTCAGCTCCTGAGTGACCTTGAACAAGCTCTGAACTTCAGGTTCCCAGCAATTACAAAGTGAGTGATTTTTCTTGACTCCCCCTCTGTGTCCTCTCCTCTCTTTGGCCTGTTTGTTTCTTCAGCACAGAAAGTATAACTTATTATTTTTAGCATTGTGTACAGTGTGATTCAGTTTCTGTAGCAATATTTAGTTTGACTGTAATAGAATAAACAAAAAAAAGAGAGAACCTTCTAATTTAAGCCCAAGTTCTTTATCTAAAGGTAACAACAGTTCACAGAACATGGTCACAAGTAGCTTTAAGTCCAAGGATGTAAAAACTGTCCTATCTTTGCTATCTGCTAGAAAGAGGCCTCAAATTCCTTTATTTGCAATATACAAATTTTACAAGGAAAAGAGATAGATACTATGACCTACCAGTCAAAGAGAAAAGCCTGTCCTTAAAATCTGGAATCTTTTCTATTTGTGCAGTTTCCACAATGAACTTCATAAAAGGCTGATACCAGTTTAAAATAGAGTTCTTTGTGCAAAGCTGCATGCTTTATTCAAAGCACAAAATATCTTCCGGACAAAAACATGTTCTGCTGAAATAAACAAACACGGATCAGAGAAAAGATAAACTTAAAAGAACCCTCTGGGTTTCAGCAGATTGCAGCTTACAAGTGGCCATGTATTTTCTCCCCCATGCAGTCTTTTTCTGTCCATCAGTTGCTGTGCTTTCATCTTTTAAACTCCCACCTCAAAAGCTGCAAATCTACTGTATTTTTTTAATACAATAATACTGAGAACTCCTTATGAACTTGCTTTGTGTGCCTAAATTAATCCCTGGCATTCAAGTATGAATTTGGAGGCATCAATGTTCCCTGCAGGTGGCTGTTGTGGGGCAAATCAGAAGGGGGAAAACAGCTGGCATTAGATTATAAATTGGGGTGCCAGAGCTACAGTGAGGCTGAAGGACTGTCTACATGCACAGAATTCTGCCCTGGCCTTTATGGAATGAGTACAAAAAGACAGAAGACAGAGATATCAGCTACTGCACAGGACTGGATAATTCTAGAAATGTGATTCTACATTTTTTGGATAGAAAAAACTAAATCACATGCCTTCAGCATGCAGGAGGACAGCAAAAATGTGACAGAAGGCATGAGGACATAGCAGAGGTCATGTGCCATCTCCTGACAAGACTGCTTGAGGAAAAAATGGTAAAAAAATTTATCAAAGCAGAAAGCAAAGATAAGTCATAGTTTTCCTATCACAAAGTCAACTTGAGAGGAAGATAAAGAGGTAGGTTAGGATCAGTTTCACATGGCCTCTTGGTTTTGTTAACACCTTTCTCAGGATGATGGGAGAAGTTGTTTTCTGGAGATCATTCTTCTCCATCAGAGGAACCTGGGTAAGTTGGCTGAACTCAGCCTGGCAAGATGAATCCCTTGTCAAGCAAAATCTGAAATGCTGTCCACTGACACCTTCCTTCAGACTCAGTTCTAATTTTTTTATGTTCCTCCTGGGCCCCTCCACAATTGCTCTACCAAACCTGAGCAACCTAACAGAGAACAGGCATTCCCACACAGACAAATATCCCAGAATAGCATGTATCCTCAATATCTACTACAGGAAACAAGTTTCTTGTAACTGCCTTTCAGAAGCAGTTTTTAGAGAATAGCTTATTACAAGACAGACTTGAGAAAATTAAGCAGCTTCTGCCCTCTACTAGTTCATGTTCTAAATATTTTATTCAGTTTTGTGAGAAAAGAGGGGTTAAATCAAGAATAACTACCCAAAACTTGTTCAATTTTTAAATTAATAATAAAAGAAAATTCAGGGCTTTTTCAGTCCAGACTATCTTTTATTTCTTCTGTCAGATTTTTAAAAGGAAGCAAAAGCAAGCATGAAGATATCAATTCAGTTGTCTACACGTTGGCAGATTTAGTGCTGCTGCAGACCCCGTGAGGTGCTCAGGTGAGACTATCAGGTATGGCACAGGATCTAGAGAATAACTTTCTCCTTCTGCAGTGTTTGAGGAGCCTGGTTATGCCCCTTTCTCTGTATTTTTGCTCTGGCAACTGAATTGGAGCCAAATTATCATGGTTGCATGTAAAACAGCAAAGGTAAAAAGTGGCCTAACATATACAAAGTCTGATATGAGGTATTAAAAGGAAAACCAAGGCAATTTAAAACCTTTAATCTGATTTCTAAAGCTGGCTGAAATGTGGTTCTGAAACAGTCAGGGATTTGTATGACTGAATATCTCACTAATCTGGTCTCCAATCTCTATTACATTCCTCATGTGAACCACTAGGAGCCTGCACGGTTCTTAAGACAAACCTACATCCTCATCAGTGGAAACAGGACTGGAGTCCTCCTTCATCAGCCACATTCACTGTTGTTATCTGAATCCAAAAATAAAAAAGGGACTGCTGGTAAAAACAGGAAAAAAGATAAAAAAAGAGAAAACAGAACATAGATAAACAAAGATCTTATAAACTTTATGCCTTGAAGAAAGATGAGTGCTTTTATATTATCACTTTACCTGAGGGTTTTATTCATATATCGGTAGAGACAGTGAAGAGTTAACCAGTGACTGAACCACTCTTTGGGTTAGATCATGGATGTCAAAACACTTCATAAAAGATACCTGAGAAGAAAGATAGTTTTGTGGGCTGCCTCACTAAAAAAATAAAAGTGTATTCAGAAGTGTCTAGAGCAAAAAGCAACATGAAGATATCTGGAACACACTTAAGTCACAGACCACACCATTTTGCAGACACTCATAGAAAATTCAAATCAAAATCACAGTTTTGACTCCAGCAGAAATCACTAGCTCAAGGAGACACTAACCTTAACATGCACTAGGCTTAAAAGGAATTTCAAAGCCTTTGCTCTTAGAAAGGGAAAAAAAGCATGACTAAAATTTCTATTATCTTAGCCTTAGAAAATAACTTAGAAAAGTTATTGAAGTATGAACTATAATAGTACAGGGATGCAATATTTATTACACAAACTTATTGACCATAAGCTTTGGAAATGTTTTATTATTATACAGAAGTGCCAAGCATCAATCACTTTCTTGTGAAACAGCAAGGAAAGATGATTGACCTCTCTGGCATTTATGAAACAGTTCAGGATATATTTCCACATCTCCCAGACTTCTACAGCCCCAAAATGACCCAGAAAGAGGGGAAGTTCATTTGTAGAGGGTGATCTGGGTGTCAGATCTTTGTGGGGGTCCTAAAATGGAGCAAACTCAGGATACGCATTCAAACAAGCTTTAGCAAATGAATTTGGCAATCAGTTCCTGTTGAATTTGTAATTGGCAGTGATCTGACCCCTCCAGAATGAGAGCAGCCACTGAGCTTCCTTCATAGCCCAGAGCTGCCTTCAAGACAGGATTTCAGGATATCAACACTTCTGGAGGACATCTGCCCCCTTACTGGATTCCAAGCTGTTTGTTAAGTCATCCAGACCTGCTCCTTGAAGGGATGGGTTTTCCAGCCACCCTGGATGCTTTGAACACTCTGCCCAGGGGGCTTCTAAGGAAAGGTGGCCACACACTGTCCCTCTGCAAGTCCCTCTCTGGCAGTGCAGAACAGCTCTGGAGCTCTGCAGAGGCACTCAGATCTCAATTATTTCCCACAGCTGGGAATTACATCTGTGCTTCCTCCTATGCTTCCCAGATATCCAAAGAAATCAGGTTCTTTCTAAATATTCAAGCAGAGCATAAATTACAGCTCGGGAGAAAAGGTCTTCCCCAGGAAATTGTTTCCAGTCTCAAAGCAGCCCAACACCAATTTATTTATTTTTCCCTACCAAGCAGCACAGCCCATAATCTTTATTTTTGTGCTCTGTTTTCACTTGAATGCAGGCCTATGACTAGCCATAGATGAGTGGCATTGTTTTTTTCAGGGTGTTGATTGGTAGGATGAATTGCCAGAATTGTGAAGCTATTTCAGTTTTGTCATATTTCTTTTTGTTCCAATACCTTAAAAAAATAAAATATATACCCCAACCCCATATTACCAAAGAACACACTGTATTTTCATTCCTGATCACAGGATGAAAAGCTGGTGTTCATTTTCAGCCCTAGAAATGACTACCAACACCCCAATTTCAGAGTTCCTCACAGAGACAAATTTCCAAGTATTTTCAAACACCCATTCCCTGGAAAGGGAAGACATTTATGCAGGAACAAGGACATACCCCATTTCAAAATTCAATGTATACAGGGAGACACTATTAAAGTGTGCAGGGAAGCAGCTACCCCTGTTGTCACAGTGTGTTTAACCAGCCAAGTTTTTTCCTCTCCATCACCAGAAGAAATATTGCTTAAGTTTCTATATTCACAACACTGTTTGGTCATTCTTTTCTTAAGCTACTTTTGTTTGCTCAGTGTATTTAGCAGACATTTATCTCACTCTATCAGCAAAGATTAAAGACTCATACTACCTAGTAATCCAATTACCCTGCATGAAAAAAGCAAAAGTATCTTTGCCCACAGAGCTCCAGGAATCCATCACAATATAAAATGAAATCTAATTAATTGTGTGCTTTGGTTGAGTTTCATCCACATCATTATTTCATTCATTTCTAATGGATATGTTAGCAGAAATTTAATAGTTTTAAATGCACAGAGCCAATGGGTCAGCTTACCCTAAGGTCAGTGTTCAGATAATTGTATTTTTAAAGAATTGTATCTGAAAAAAGTTACTTGTGGTGGGAGACACAAAGGAGAAAGATTTACAGAGCCTTGGGATAACATAGCACTTATGCAGAAGTCTGAGTGTTTTACAATTCCACTAATCCTCATTTTACATTTCGAGAGAAGGGGACTCTCATTAAATCTTTTTTGCTTCCTCAAACACGTATTTTCCCACAACCTATTAGAGCATCTGGGGGAACCCTGAAGTAGCACAACACTTATCCAAATCCCAGAGGCAACCAGTCATCTGAGTAAGGTTTGGTGAAGAAAAAAACAACAAGCTCACAGTATAATGCTACAGATAGGTGGCTTGGTGTGATATAATGAAATTACACCAGGGAGCAGAGAAAAGGCCTGTGGTCCTGCTTAGAGTTATTTGGGAACCACACTGCATCTCCAGGCTGGGACAGAGTCAGGAAGGGCTGTGAGAGCCAGAGGATAAACCAACATTTCTGTGAAACTGCAGTAAACCAGCAGAAACAAAGAAAGCCTCTCAATATCATTTAACCAATACAGTGTTATAAAGCAACTTGCCCACAACTGACAAGTTGAGTTTTTTAGATGGTGAGAGACAATGGCTGGAAACATAAAGCAGACAAAAAAAAAAAAAGTCATCACAGTAAAGTTACAAAACAATCAGTTCACAGCAAGGTGATTAGCCATTAGGAGAAACTACTTATAGAAGTGGTAAAGCTGTCAGTATCTGTGACAGTTGAATAAACGCTAAAAGCTGTGTAAAATATATGGCATAAGGCAAACAGAAGTTATAGGGAAAAAAAAACACAGAGTGCATTAAACTGGAGATCAAATTAGGCAGTAATAAAGTTTTTCCCCCAACCTTGAAAGCAATCGAAAATAACATTATTTTCTTGAATGTATTAAAACGAGACCAGACATAAATATTTTACTGAGTCTGAATAGTTTGTCTGTAGGAAAAGAAAATATTTTATCCTTAAGTGGTTAATATCTTGTTTAATCAGTGCTTCCACTTTGTGATATACCAGAGCTCTAGGAAAGGAACTGGGAACAAGAAGATCTGTCTCACCAAATAAACAATCTCTTATGAATATGAACATCTGTATTTTCCAAAAGCATGTATTAAATTTACTTCCATAACTCCACCCCTTTTAAAAAAGCAAAATCACCATCCAGGAAGCCAATAGGATTTTAAGAACTGAATGCACTCTGTTGTCTCCTGGTGCCCTTAGTCCTTTCCTTGATATCCTGCAGTGTAATTGGTAGGATATAAAGCAAGCTTCCCTCAGCCTTCCTGTGGTGAGCACACAGGTTTGCAGGGGAGTGTTTCCTTGGGCACAAACCTCAGACCTGTGCCCCACTGCTCCAGGGCAGTGTCAGCACGCGGGCACAGGGAACGACAGCCGTGACACCCAGTTAAACAAATTGTACGTGTCCAAAGCCCTCCTCCAGAGAAATGCTACAAAAAGCCTGACGTGACAAACCCCTTTACTTTTACAGAGCTACTGAGCTGCCAGGCTGTTGCATCCACAGGCTCCATACAGAGAAGCCACAGGAAACTGCTCTATGCCATGGCCATGATCAGACAGAGTGGCTGTCACACAAACGCGTGCTGTGTTTGTGCGTGTGCACGCACATTTCCTGTACTTTGAACAAAAAGATGTGGCATATGCTTCCAGCCTTCAGTCTGGGGCCCAAAGCAAGGTAAAGGCACGAGAAGGCAGCCAGGCTGCAGCCCACCCACACCAGCAGCCCTGCCAGTGTCACACCCATCCTCAGTGCAAAGCAGCACTCACACCAGGCATCTTGGGCAGCTCACAGTCAAGCCATAATTGGAAGAGTGTGTCAAACCAGACACAAATCACTGACTATTTCGCTTGTTTTGAGGGTGATGCTTCTAGCCCTTGCCACTGCCT
>VXAX01002716.1:99499-169331 GCA_013399835.1 Leptocoma aspasia
CATATTTGTAACAGAAAAAAAGCAACCTGCCCTCCATACACACCTGGACATACAGACTCAGGCAAATCTGGGGAGTTGTACAGCAAAGTAGTGTTAATTTGACATTGAGCTTTGCTCCCTGTTGGTTAATTGTCAAATATAAATGAAATTGTGTTCGTGCTGCAAACTACACACAGGTCATTTTAACTTGAAGTTGAAGAATATAAAAGGCCCAAGACAGAAAAGAGAATCAAAGGAAAGGAAAAAAAAGAAAAGAAAAGAAAACAAAAAAATCCAACAAGAAAAAAAGAAAAAACCCAAAGGAGGCAAGGACATGATGACAGTTCAAAGAAAATATAACACAAAGATGATTCTATTTGCTTGAAGCTCATGCACTGCTACTGAAGTTGTCTACTTTATAAGGATGGTCTTAAAGACAGGTACAAAGGGAAAGTTAGCCAAAAAATCAATTCTATTCTCTAAGTTCCCCGCAGTTTCTTTGCATCCATCAATAAAATAACCGATGCAGTATTTTTTGTTCTGTGCAGTGTGGCCTTAAAACAAGTAGAAGAAAGTATTAGAAGAAATCACACACAGTCCTGCAAAGCCATTGTAAAATTGAAATTATTTGGAGAATTTAATGAATGAAGCTAGAAGATGACTCATGCAGTCCTCTTTTGTCCCACAGGGGAAGTTTAAAAGGGCATCTCAAACAGGTATTTCACAACCATGACTTTTTCTGTGAATGAAAGGTGGAAGCCCCACAGAGAGGCTTGCAAAATGTCCAGAAGCACAACGATCTATATTTTCTTCAAAAACACCACTTGCATCTTTTCAAAAGACAAAAATGGATATAACAACATGGGATTTACTTAACAATGTGTAAATTAATTAGATTTGAAGTGAATGCAATCTACCAACTGGTCAACATTGCCATGTAAAGCAATTTCTGAAGAATCAAGCAGCCTTTTCCTCTTTAAGTAAAATATTTCTAACGAAGTAGAACTTGAAGCCTTCCAAGCCATTTTTTGTACTTGGTATTGGAGAAAGAGCAGCTCACTGCACACAGACTGCAAAGTACCGCAAATCCCTACCTGTCTGTACTGCACTGAGGCAAATGGAGGTAGAGATAATTTCTGACACCTTCGGAAGCCACACACAGCTCGACTTTCACTGGGCTCCTCAAGGCCTTCATGCAGCTCCTTCTTGAGGAAAGGTGATTTCTACTTCTTTAATCATAAATTCATTATCTCAGTTTGATGACTGCTTGCTGTGACAGCATTATCTCCTGCTGATGCTGTGATCTAAATTTAGCACTCAGATTTTGAGAGTGCTACACTGGCTACAGCCCTCTGTAGGTATGAGGTACGGCAATCTCTTTGTGATACTGCTTTTTATTTAGAAGTTACGCACTATCCTTCTAAACAATTTAAATAAGGTACTTATTAGAGTTTCGGTCCGGTTCTTCAAACTTGGCATAACTGCTATTGAGGCAAAAACACCAAAAGTTCCATGAAATTAAAAAAAAAAAAAAAAAAAGCAGAAAAAATTCTACACAGGCTTTGGATAACAACTGGAGTAGTCACTGGTGTGCAACAGTTAATTAGTCTCTTTTTATTTCCAGTACAGAAATGGAGTTTGACTTTCTACAATATATAACCAATCTCTCTAAAATAGACATTGCAAGGTAGTTGTGACTCTTAATTGCTTTTGCTATTACTCACTAGTCAATCCCTTCAAAGAGCTGAGCTACAGCTTGGCAGCTGCACCTTCCACAACTTCAGTGGGATTTGCAGGTGTTCAGCAAAGGTGTCTGGATGTGGTTGTTTGCTGTTTTGACAGCTATGCTATGTACATCTTTCTCACAAAACAGAATAACACCTTGGGAAGCAACTACATAGATAGGATGAAAAACATACTTGTTTGAGTCTGTTTCTCTCTTTCTTCTGGATGAAAATATGTTGGAATCCAGAGGTAATTTTCCCATTTGGCTTAGTGTAGGTACTTGTGTGGCATACCAGCCCTCACTGCTTTGCCCTAACATGATTCTAGGCACATATGTTTCACTTTCAGTTCTTTAATTTCATTCTCAATGTCATTTACACTTTCCATGTTTACATGCACTGGTTCAGTTGTGGGTGCCACTGACAACCAGCAGGACTCTGATGGGCTTCACAAAGAGGTTCTTAAAGCAGCCAAGGAAATAATTGTAAAGAAATGGAGTCCAACAAGGCAATGCTGGGCGAGCCAACAGTACCTGTTGTAAACCAGAGCACAGCAGTGATGATTCGAGAGCCTGCAGGTGCTGTACTGAAGCACTTCTACCATTTACCATGATTTGCTCACATGTCCTTGATGCTTAGAAATTTCTAAGGAACTCAAAGATAATGTTGCACTTGGGGATCCCGAGGCTCTCCCTCTGCAAAGACACTGCCCAGAAACCAACAAGAAATCAGAACAAGGTGTGGAATCCAGCTCCTTGCAGGCTTCATGCCAACGTCAGCACAGCCAAAGCACGGCATCCCTCATGTGCCTTTCTTAAGCAGCAGCATTGAGGGTGAGCTTTGAGCAATGGAGCCAACCCTGGCTATGGAATCACTCTCCAGACCTGAATTATGAGAGGCTGTCAGCACCTTTCATCAACATGCATCATATTGCTTAGTTAATGGACCCTGAAAAGGATCTACTATTTTTCAATATTTTTTCCCATTATTGTAAATAGATGAGATTCTGCTCCAGGCCACGTAAGAAAGATGAAAAATTAAGAGGAAGAGACATGAATAAATGCAGAGAATGTGAAGAAAGAATGTGATTGCTCTTATTTTTTTTTCCCCTCAGCAAAGAAGTTTCTTCTCTTGAAAAAACCAGCAGTTGCCCTGAGAAGAAGCCAGCTGAAGTTACCAGGAATGCAATATGGGACAAGCATTCAAAAGAAGCAATACTTTGAGTATTTCCTAGTTTCAACATTGTATCAGCATTTTTTTTTCCTAATTGGTGATTCTAAATCTCTTTTTAAAATAAGAAAACCCTCAAACTTGGTTAATGGCACAAATATGAAATCTAAGCATTAAAAGAAGTTTTATGTTAAGTTTTTAGACAGCGTTACACAAATTTTTATCAAAGCAGCTCATTTAGCTGTAAACAACAGTTCTTCTGCAATAAAAAAGGTACCTACATAAGCTGTCTGGTCTGAAAAATTACCTCTATGAATCTAAGAAATTAACCAAACCCCACATTCTCAAAAGCCCTATTTTTAATGCTACTTTTAGTCCAAATTTTAGCAATCCATCTGTGCATTTGAAACAGAGTTACTGAACTTATCACCATTTAAACATGTGTAAATGCATACAAAGTCATGGCAGGGCATGAGAACAGTATTTGACAGAGGCAGTTTGCTACCATTTGCAGGCTGAGATGAATGTGGTTGGTCTCTTCTCAAATTAGTTCCACCTTTTTTCTGATTGAAACAGGTTTTCAGCTTTCAGGATCTCTCAGCTAATATGTTTATTACATATATATATATATATGCATATGTTTTTTGCTATTGATTTGATAAGGAAAACCAAAGCAAATTTAAGAACAGATGAACTCAGCAATTTGCTGACACTGAGCACTGTGAGAAATTCAAAGTGTCCTTGCTGTGGGGACTTAACTTGAATGTTTAAAGAAAGGAAACAGACTGATAACCCTACCTCCATAGTATTTCAACAAATATAATCTGGATTCCCTTCTCCCTGGGTTTATTGGTGGGGGTATCTTTTGGATTTTGTTTGTTGGTTTTCGTTGTTGTTGTTTTCTTTGTTTGTTTTTTTTTACTGAACTAGTTAGCTAGATGTATGAACACAAAATGAGCACAGAGAAATTGTAATCTTGTAACTACCATAGTCCTGACTGCTCAATTGAATCTTCAGGGCACCATTTAATATTCAGATGCACAAAAAACCATTTAAATAATGCTAGGGTTGGGCTGTGCCACAAACCGACAGATGCTGGGCAATTCAAAGTTAAGGATGACACTTCATTACCACTATTCTTAACAAGGGAAAGCAAAAGCATGTAAATTAAGGATATAATTTCAGCCTTTCAAATGAATTCTTCAGGATTTATTGGTGTGTTACAACAGTAATGCTATTTTAAGCACAGTTTTCTGTATGTTAAATGCCAGAGACCTTGTCTTTATTCAGGCAATAATAAGTATCAAAAACTGTAAGAAAAGTAAGCGATAAAACAGAAGAGTCAGATTCCCACTGAACTGCTAAATAAATCCCTGTAAAAATCCTACCATATTGTTGGGAGGGGAGTGGGAAAAAGACTGTGATGGTGTGAACTTCCAACATACCAAATGCAAACACAGAAGGTAAAGCTTGGCAAAAACTGAAAAAGAGTGTTGCTGAACTATTATTCACACATGGAACACAAAACATTTTGGAATTAATTCATCTGGCATAGATAGTTGTGTCTAAAGTCTCATTTTATAATTCTTTATTTGTGATGTAAATTCACAGCAGTCATAGCATCAAACTTCTATACATGGAGTTAGTTCTAAGACTACAAGTCTTGGTGATATTTATTTTAAAACATAAAATTAAAGGAACTATTATTTTCTCATGTGCAGTGACTAATTAAATGCCTGAAAATAATTAGATTTAATACAAGTAATATAATGAACAAGAAGCTAAATGGCACAAAGTACTGAACTTCTCCAGTACAAGGCTACAACTGTAGAAACTTTTGATGTGATCACTCCTGTATTTTTTGCAGTTCATTACAGGTATCTAATTTATTAACCTGTGAGAAGCCCACATAACACTCTCAAATACTTTTTATAGGAAAGAAAAGTGAAATCATTTCCTAGTCATACTTGTTCTTTTTTAGAAGAAAGAAAATCTATCTGAAATTTAGAACATTTGTTACTACAGATTCAGATTTCAAGGCTCCTCATTAGTTGAGTCCCACCCATGACACATGATTATATATATAAGCTCAAAAAAAAAACACAGAGAAAAAGAGACTTCAGCAGTAAGAAGCATGAACTTCTGTGAATCTCAATTAAAGGAGACAGGAAATGGAAAAAGAAAGAGAAATATCTAGTTTAATAAAGACTGAAAGGACAGTACCATGAATATAGGATTGCAAAGTATAAAACACATCTTCAAAGCAACTGAAGCTTAAAAATTCAGAGGAAGTCTTTGAAAGCATATACAACCACACAGAAAACTGTCTGAAACCTACCTGTCAAGACAAACAATTCAACTGTATGTCTGAAGGACTGTTTTACAGGTGCAACATATATTTTCCTGAATTCATGCCTTTTATTTCAATGCCTTGTTTAAAGAAACCACACTACACAAGGTATTTAAGTACTAGCCTCCTTTAATGCTAAAACCAAAAAGGTTGTCTCACTCACAGTGAAATATTCAGGCTTCTTATGCAATAAGAACACTGGTATACTTCAAGCAGTCACTTATTTCACCCCAAAACAAACTCAGTTGGATGTTTGCATATTCTGGGACAACATGCTCAGAACTACCAAAGTACCATGAATTAAAAAAACCAAGAAACAAAAACTCTAAACAAACACCAAAAAACACCAACAAAACCAACACTAACAAAAACTAAACTGAAAAAAAAACCCCAATAAAATGAAATAGAATACTCACTAGGTAGAAGCAGGCAAACAGAAACAGGTCACTGTGATACAGTTGCAAAACCAAAAACCACACCTGTAAGCCTTTACCAATTTAAAGGCAGCTTCACTCGAGTGTGCAGCAGGGGGTAAGGGGAAAAAAAACAACAAAAAAAAGTTTCAGAAGAACACATGTATATGGATTATGTTTCCAGAAAAGGCAATGTTCCTAACTTGTTATATTGGCTCAGAAAAAATATGTAACATAAAACATTTAAAGTTGTCAGCAGTGGCAAATTTGTTCAAGTCCTTATGAAGAAAAATTTTTTTTTGAAAGAAGTGTGCCTTTTTTTAGAATTCACTGAATTCTCCTGATGAAATACTTTGAATCAGCAAGTGAAAAGGATGAGTGAAAATAGCCTAAGCTTCCTTGATTCTAGAGGATATAAGCATCACACTGTCTAAAGTTAGCATATGAACCAGTTATCTGATAAGTCACAGAGAAAATTATTCATCAAAAAATCCAGCCTCAATCCTTTCAAAATCCCCTTAAAGGAAATATAACCTACCAATACTTTCTTATTTTTATTTCATGAAATCTAATATATAATTTGATTTTCCTCTTTTCTTTTGTATTTTTAAATACTTGCAGGTCAATATTTTTTCTTTCTACCACTTTCAGCTCCAAATTCTCCTGTATGAATGAGAGACCTGGGGTTTTTTTCTCTCTTCTCTTGCATTTAATTTTCTTTACATTTACAACCTTTGAAATCAATAGCTGTATAGTGTGAGACAAAGATAATGTAAAAATACATATTCAAAAAAACCAAGATGCATCTTAGACCACTTTGGCAACAAAAAATAAAATTACTTTGCCTTACCTTTTAACAAGTAAAGGCAGGTGAACATATACATAAGTGGGGAAAAGAGCTGAATCCCATAGTTACAATTTTTCCTGTTGTGCTTAATAGCAAAAACTGTTAAATTAGTTAGCATTTTAAATTACAGTTAAAAATTAAAAGAAGAAAAATCATAGGGAAAAAACATACTTCTTAATGGGATTTGTTTGTGTCTATTTCCTAAGCCCTTCTCTCCAAAGCGATTGTAGAAATATAAACAGCACCGAAACTTTTAATTAGAGATTTTCTAAGTCTCTTGTGTTTCTTGCACCAAAGAGAACCCAAATTTTCCCTTCTCCCTAAGGGGCATCAGTCCCTGTAGCTGAATTTCAAACCTTGAAGTTTAAATGGAGGGGGACACTGATCCTCAGAGTGAGCCCACATGTGGCAGAATTCACCAACTCCAACTACTTCATCTGGAGTAATTCCACAGGATTGGTTTACAGGCCAAGAACCAAATCCTGGACATCTGCCGGAGCCAAAAATGTGCCAGCAGGATCTGCCCTTTGGGCGGGGCGGGGGAGAATTTCCACTCTGCAGCATCCTCTGACTGGGGCAGCACGCCAAGAGATGCTTCCAGCCTGGCAGCATGTCCCATGATATCCTAAAGTTGATGCAGAGGGCGTTTTCTCACCCTGAAGCAATTTACTGACACATTTGTGGGGACTGCTGTGGATTTTGTTTTGTTTATCGTCTTGCTAATGAAGTGTTTGTTTGTGTGAGTGCAAGTGCTCCGGGAAGAAACCTCCAATTTATCATGCTTGTGTTGACATTGCTTCATCTGCAGCCTAAACACAAGCAGAGGCTGCACAGAAATCTTATGGGTGGTTAAGTGTTTAATACCATGTCTAGCACACCAAGAAGAGCTGGCAAGGAACCCCATGGATTAGGTGACACGTGTCTCTCCAAATCAGCAGCTGATTAGGACAGTTGTATGACAGTCAGAACAATGCTCTGAGTCCTACAGCTTGGTGAAGAATATAAAGAAAAAAGGAAAATGTTCCAGTAACTTATACAACACGGAGCAGATCTTAATGAAAATTCAGTTCTATTTTAAAGAGGCAGATTATTCAATGTATATGTACCTGCACCAGGCTCAAGCCTGTTGGAAAATTCGCCTCCATATATGAGAAGGAGGAAATGTACTCATGAACAGAACTGCTGCTGCCAAGCAGGAGAAATAAAGTGCAAAGGAATAGGAAAAAGAAATCAATTTCCCTTATCGCTCTCCAGCTGCACATTGTGTTTCTGTCTGTCATGCTTATATAGGCAAATCATTGTATTATCTTTCCTCCTGTGGACAGTTCCATGGAAGCATTTGTGAAATGGAGGATGTGTATGACTCGTCAAAGGCTGTGACCCTGATAATAAATCTGTACACCTCCCTGAACAAGTCCCTGCTGTGCTCCTCTAGTATAGATCTGCTCCAGAACATATGGGTTCAGAGTCAACCCTATATTATCTGGAAGATTTTCTTCTTCCATTAGAATTCAGCTGGGGACAAAGCTGACTTTTAAAATGGTTGACATATCCCTGAGACCTAAGGTTCAGCCGTTTCCATGGTACTTGTAGAAGGTCCACAAACTTTACAGTGCTGAATAGGCTGCTGAGAAAGGGATAACCAGCGTTACTCTGATCAGGAGTTACTGTGGCACCTGCCAGCTTTAAACAGAACGTGTTTACTCGTGAGGACTGCCAGCTGAGAAGAAACAAAAATCCAACCCACAGTGAACATCTTTTACATCAAGAGCTGGAACACAGAGGTTCTGGTACCCTGAATTCTGGTGCACCCTCCTACAGCCCTACAAGTTGTTCCAAGTAGAGTCCTTTTACATCTCTTTGCCTAGTAAGCCACCACCAAAAAAAAAAAAAAAATTAGGAAGCCATTTTCATAATAAAAAGCATCCAATTTATAGCTAATAGTGAGGGTCCTGCCAACAAAAGCAGACAGTGTGCATGGTAAAGAGGCCCAAGCAACATCAGAGCTCTGACAGCTTGCTGCAGCTCAGGATCTTTCCCCATCTTCTCCCCCAGCCTCCAAATCTCTTGTCATTCAGTTAAGTGCCTTGGGATTTGGGATTGGAAGGTACTAGGAGGATGTCAGTCATCATTACAATAATTATCAGAGCTAGACATTATGCATTATTTATTCCAAATATTTATTCATTTTTGCATCCCAGATTAATGCAAGCTATTTGATGCAAATCTATTTCTTATGGAAATATTAGTGAGAGAAATTCTGAAGCAGAAAAAAGCAAGCTAGCAGCCAAAAAAATAAACCTTGCCAAGCTCCTTCAAAGAGTGATAGAGAGGGAGGAAAAAGAGAGAGAAGAAAGTTTTAATAAGATGATTGATCCTAAAGCTGTCGGGTTGCATTATTGACAGTATGCAAGCCTCTTCTGGGAGCACAGATGTTGATCTAATATATTTGGTCCAGGATCTAATTTAATATGTTAGATGTCCTCTTGGTAGACTGTAAATTTTCTTCCAGTTCTTTGGGGAAAAAAGTGATAAAAAAATTCATAGTTGCAAAAACTGTATGCTTAAGATTTTTTCAGCGAGTAAGTTTACGTATTATGTAAGGGAAACTGGAACAGCTTTTTGGACCTAATAGCATCATTCTTATTTTTGTCTGTCAAAATCCAGTTTAGTACGAATAGCCCACAAAGTAAAATTTTGGTTAACAAAAATTTCACCTTAGCTTTGCTACCAGTTGCTATTAATATGGTTTATTATTTTTCTTAGCACACACAGACAGCAAAGGACTGGGGCACAGCTACCCTACGGGCTGCACAGACATGTAGCATAGCAGGAGGTAGATGAGATACACTTTGACCAAGAGGCAAATACTAGAATTATCAGCAACAGACCACTTCTGCAAGCTGAAATGAGGGCAAAAGAAGCCAAGAGATTTGCTGAGCTTTGTAGGTTCATCAGTACTGGAATTAGCAGAGCCCTCAGAGGTTTGGTGAGCTGACAAGTGGCAATTTTATTGTAAAAAAAAGGATCTTGAAAATTAGTTTTCTTCTGTGTGCATATATTTTTAGAGAAAACTGCTTTACAAAAGAATAAGTAACCAAAATGTGAAGATGTTGCAATGCTAAGTTCTTTAACCCGCTACCCAATTTTGACATGCTTTTCCTCTGTATTTTCCTATTACTGAATTTGTCCAGATAGTCTCTTATATTTACATGGGAGGGCTTCAGAAAAAAGGCAACTTCTCTATTTTTGTGTTTGAATTCACCTGAACCCAGGAAATAATGCTGTACAAAACCCTAGTAATATAATAAATTAAAACATTTAATTTAAAACGTTAAATCTTAATTTTTTGGGTGTATTTCCTTTTTAAACTCTTTTGACTTTTTACACTTTTAAAAAATCAGAAGGGACCAGAAACAGAGGAATAAGAAAATGGATTCATATATCCATATGATTCCTCATTATAAAGGCCAGCCTTGATGTGCTTTTGCTCTTCTGCTCCTTTTCTTCAGCCTCAATATTAGATCTAAAAAGAGAACATTGTCCATATCTGGCAGTCCTTCCACACCACTGGTTAGGAAATATGGGATTTTGATCTTTCAGAACTACTTACTTGGCATCTAACCATAATGTGTCTCTTGTATTAGAAACCAAAACTCTTACAGGTCCAGACCTGCAGCAAGCCACTGCCAGGAGACTCATGTAAAGCAAAATCACTGTGCTCCTGCCATCGCACTGAAAGGTTCTTTAGTCCACAGATACAGAGCAGCAGCAGGGCAACATCAGCCCAGCTGTGTATTGACCACAGGATCCTGCCCCATCAGCAAACAGCAAGGGCCAAATATAGAGTTAACACAATCCTATAGTGATATTTCTGTGGAATACTCTCCCAGCTTACGGTGACCTTCAGGCAAGGTCTTTTTTAAAACAGGAGTGAACTCAACAGCTGAGTATCACCAGAAATCTGTTTGGATCTTGACATATGACAAGGAAAAAAGAAAAAATGCTTATGTTGCCATGACATAAATAGTGGAAAGTTTCCTTCTGACAGTCCATAGAGCAGAAGATGAGCAGCAGGTTAATTGCATTCTGATGGGAGACTTTATTTTTAAGTTTCCTACCTCTGTTTCTCTCTTTCCTTAATGTTGTCACAACATCTTGATATTAGTTTAATGCAAACAAGATTTAAACAATGAGTATTTATATTCTTGCTAGTATAGTTCCATCACAGTGAAGGACAAGGAATCAGCAATCTACCAGCCAGCTAGAGACAGAAGGGGCAGAGAGAGAAGAGAGTTTCTGTTTTACAGTGAATGAAACTTAGAAACTTCTTTGAAGAATTTTAAATGAGAACCAGACTGGCACTTGCATGTAAATGACCACTGTGTTTATCAGAGCAGGAGAGGGGTGAATTTGAGCACACCAATCCACCACAAATGGGTCCCTTGGACACTGCTTGAAGCCTTCTCCTGTCCTAAGGCAGTGTGAAGCAGAAATGTTCTGCCTGACCTCTTTTAACCCAGATCATTTAAAAAGTGAGAGCAAGGAGGAAAGAGGTTTTGAGTGAAGGAAATAAAGAAGAGGTGCTCATAGCTTCTTACTGAATTTTACAGTTCTGCAAACTGAGGCACAGTGAGGATAAGTGGCAGACCAATACTGTTCCAATGATGTAAATCAGGTTTTATATCACTTTTCTGTCCTTACACCCTCTCATTGTGTGCAGAGGTTGAGCCTCTCCAAATATAAAAAAATGCCATCTGCTTGAACCTAAGATTTAGCTTTGGGAAGCAGGAATAATCAACAAGTCTAAGTTCTCCTTGTATACCTGAAGGGAGGGTGGGAGGGAACCCACCTTCTGTTAGTACTGATCAATTTAATTAAAAAAGTAATGTTGATATGGAAGAGAATGATCTAAGTGAAGCTCTAAAACAGTTGGGAAGATTGAATGAGTTCTCTGCATCATACACACCCAAATAAATCACTACACATATGGAACAGGGAAGAAAGAGGGAAGTCAGGAGCTCAGAAAACTGCAAAGAAATGAGGAGTTTATTTAACAATGAGCAATGATTTTAGCTAATACATACATTATGTTCTGAATGCAGACTTTTTTTCTTGGAAAAGTGTAGGGGTTTTATGGAAAACCTGAGGAAGAAAAAATTCACACTCTTATAGAGAGCATCGTGAACCTAAGACCTGATTGGTCTTTAGGAAACTTCTCTTGCACTATTGGTCAAGAAAGGGACAACTCCTTCTTGTAAATATCTTTCACAAACACCAGGTGCAGGGGATAAGATAAGAATTGTTTTAATTCTTTCTCTAACTTTCCCAGGCTGAGCCTGGGAGAAGCTGTTTCCCTCTGTTACCAGAGACTGAGAATATCCACAGAAGTGCTGCTGTGCAGCAGAAAGCAAAGCTGTGCAGGATAAACCCAACGATTTTTTGGCACTAACAAGGGGCAGGAAAGTTTGCAGTCAAAGCTGAGGAATACAGGCTGATTGCTGCTGGGAAGCTGGCGTAGAGATGCACTGAAGAACTTTATGAAGTAACAAACAGGAACTCACTGTGCCTACCGAGCTCTTTAACAGTTCTACACAGTCTGGAGCACCCATGTGCTGCCTCTCTATTTGCATTTCTATAGGCAAGGCAGGGCACTGTCAGTTTAGCACAATATAGTACAGAATGAATAGTAAAGAATTTTATTCTTAAAAAAATATCATCTGAAACTAGAGATCAGACCATGCTCCACAAGAAAAAATGTGATGACCACTGAAATCCATTTAGGGTTATCAGCAGTAAGACCAAATAAAATGGTATAAAAAGGGCTATAAATACCAGAGCAACTTCAATAGTTATTCAATGGTATAAACCAGACTATTCCAATTAAAATAGAGATGACAATGTAATATATCTTGATTCTTATGTCTCAGAAATTAGACTTGCCCCAAGACTTTCAGACATACATTGGATTTTTACATATCTAACTTTCTTGGTTTATTGGGGCTGCTAAGTCAGCAAAAACACTGTAATATTTCACTTGCTATGTTTTAATTCTGCTGAAGAATCTATTCAGTTCTCCTTTAAGAATTCAAGAATCTCCTACAGGAATCTGTCATCAGCAAAAAGCATTGCTATCCAAAAGAAAAAAAAAAGCATGTCTCTCTGATAAATATCAGCAAAGTCCCTTGGTGACAGTGATGTACTTCATTCATTTATTTATTTATCACACAAATGCATTCAAAAAAGCTCATATCATAAAACAAAGCATGGGAACAATCTATGGATATTCCCCTTGCTGGGCCATTCCTCCCACCACTTGGGTTTGATGCCCTGTAAAACTGTCATTTCCAAATCAGTTCATACCTCAAGAATTCAAGCCCTTGCAGCAGATAAGGTCTGCCCATGTAACTCCATGCTCCTCATCTTTGTAAAATATAGATTTCAGCTGTCAGCTCAATGGCAAACTTCTCATTGAAATGTCATTTCACACATTGCTAAGTTTCCTCCCCTCTCCCTTTCACGAGCAGAGCTGTTTTGAATCTGGCTAGTTCTGATCTGTGTGACAGAAGGGTAACAAGACCTAACTAGAGTTACATTTCATCAGGTGCACCAGGGACTTTCTGGTACACAAATGCTGGATCTTATCTGAAACCCAGATTGTTTCTCTGAACAATGGGGGCACCTGCTTCTACTCTCACACATTTTCAATAGCAGATGTAGCTCCACAGGCTGCAGGATAAGTCACTCACAAGCTTGGACTAACCCAGAACTTCTACTTCAGGGAAAGTGCTGCCACAGAGCAAATATCCATTCCATGTGGATCAATATAAGCATCTAGGAAAAAAGTACCTGGTCAAGAATTTGTAACTGGGAAACCCTAGAAAATTCCCATGTAGGATCTGCTAGATTTTAGATAAACTCTTAGATGTACCTCTCATTTGTCTGACCACAGAAGAGACGCTGGTACACAGGTTCTTAACCCTGTCTTTAAAAGACTAAATTTACAGTGGATTAGTTGGGGTCTAAGCAGCCTAGCTTTGTGAAGCAGATATTTTAACAGATCACTGAAGTTTGCAAACCATATTTCTTGATCAAACTCAAATAGATTTAGGATTTTCTTCAGCTAGTGCTGCTGTTATTGAAATAGCCATACAATGGAGTCTAGAGCTGTTTCCAATGCCCTTAGACAATTCCAAGCAGCATTTCCTGCTTGTTCTGCACAAACAGAAACACTCATTAAAAACAGCAGTTGACACCTGGTGAGGTCCCCTAGATGCTTATGTTTAGGCACCTTAATCTTGCTCAAACTACATGGAGAATTAGTCTGTCACAATTCTGTTCATCTGATAATGTTGCAGCATCCCTGGTGTGAGTGTGCCTCTTCAAGGCTCTTTCTTGCACAGGCTAAATGAGAGCTCAGCACTTAAAAGCTGGCCACATGCTGGACCTGGTTAGACTCTGGGAGCCTGGCCTGAGTGTCAGTATTGCATTATTATTCCCCAGGGCTTCCAGATGTCTGTAAGCAAAATTTGAGCCCCACACAAAAGCTTGTCCTGTCCAAATAGGCCTGCCTTGTGAGCATGGCATGCACCAACAGGAACTGTGAAGAGGTGTCATGGTATCTGGGGTGAGAAGCCACAAGCTGGTCAGTGCCACTGTTCAATACAGTTCCACTCTGACTGACAACTCAGGCTGCAGGAACTAATAATCAGCATATTCAATTAAGCTGCATTGGGATCTGGACTCTCACATCCAACTGGCTTAGGTACTGCTGTATTGCTGAGGTAGTGGCATTTGTGAGTCAGAAATTAAATCCTGTTTCCTCTATTGTATTCTTTTTGTAATGATATTATAGATGGAAAATAAATATGTAAATTGCAGGTTTTGTGCTTCCTCAAGAACAGCAAGGTTTCTTTGGTATGAATAGTAATTAACCAGGGGAATGAGAACTGAGAGCTGCAGTGTTACTGGGCATGTTAAAGTTAAGACAGGTTTACATGAGTTTTACTCAAAGAAATAACGAAGTTTGAAGATAAATTCAATCAGGGAAATCCTACAGGAGCAGGGAACACTCGCTGACAAGCACAGTCTCTCTGCATATTTACAAACCTGTGAAACTCCCTGGCTTTGGACCATTCTCAAATGACTTGCCCAAGGCCACACAGGGGATGTGTGACAAGCAGCCAACATCCCCCAGAGACAGCACAGTGCTGCTGCTTCCCAGGCCCTGATCCCAGGTTGCTACAAGAGCAGCTCCTCTCTCTTTTGACAGAAAGACTCATTATGGCAGATGCCAAGAGTTTATGTTCAGGAATGCATCTCCAATAGGGAGATCAGTAAGACTTAGACACATTGAAAATGTCCCCCAGGAACTCTTACAGCTAATGACACCATTAAAAAAAATTAAATTAAATTAAAAATACTCTGTTTTCAAACACTAACACTTAGAACCAAGCATCTTGCTGAAGTGACTGAAGTAAGAGAGATGAAAGAAAAAAAAGAAAAAGAAAAAGGAAAAGAAAAAGAAAAAGAAAAAGAAAAAGAAAAAGAAAAAGAAAAAGAAAAAGAAAAAAAAAAGAAAAAGAAAAAGAAAAAGAAAAAGAAAAAGAAAAAGAAAAAGAAAAAGAAAAAGAAAAAGAAAAAGAAAAAGAAAAAGAAAAAGAAAAAGAAAAAGAGAAAAGCCATAATTTTGATATTTAAGTGCTTTTCCTTGACAAATGCTTTCTTATTTGCCCCAAAGAACAAAAAATTCAGGAATACTTTTACTTGAAATGTTGGCAAAACTACTGAACATTACATAAAGCACGGCTGCAGGTTAAAGATGGAGGTTATTTGTGTCAAAAAGTACTCTGATTTTGTGCTGCTGCTCCATTGGAAACCAAAACAAGTTTTAAGGAGTACCTTTCCCCCAGGAGATTTGAAATGTTTCTTGATGTTTCAGGTGAGGAGCAAAGGCATTAGGAGGTCAAAAAACCCGAACCAAAGAAAACACAGGGGAGGAGAAAAATGGAAAATAAGACACAGAGTGTTAGAGTCTTGATGCCCTCTAACCTGTGTTTATCACACCAGTGTTCAATAAACACAGCAAATACTTAGAAGGAAACTCATTTGTAAACAGACATAAGTTGCCTCAAAAACTGTTTATAAGCAAAATATGAAAATTCTAATTGCAGTTCCCCAAAAAAATAAGCAGTTTCCTGTTCATAAAATATATAATTAAATAGGGAAATATTCTATTTGTGGGATTTTTTCATGCTGGTTTTCCATGGTCCTCTGCTTGGTTTCATTCATAGGTGATGAAAAGGCAGATGAAATGCTGCACCATTTCTTCATACCAGTGTCTTTAATTCAGTCCTTAATCCTCATTAAAGTTCTTTAAACAATGCTTTAATTCCAGAAGTCAAATTTCTCCTTTAAATGCTGTCCTGTGGAAATAAATCAGTCTGTCAGCAAATGGCTACCCCTGCTTTCAGACCTTCACTCCTTGAATGGAGCACACAGAGAGCTTCTGCTCTCCTGCCATGCTCTTGTGTATTTGGAGGGAGATTTTTGGGAAGGGGGAGCCACCCTGTGCTCTTTGGTGCAGTAGTGCAGCAGAGCCTGTGACAGGAATATTAAAATGTCCCAACAGAGGTACGGGAGGTTTTACACCAGCTGGTGTCTGAACAAACCATGAAGGAAAGGACTGACTTAGAGACTAGCCAAGCCCACAAGATGATGCCAAATTTTATGAGCTTTTCCTGTTTGCAGGCCTCAGGTTTCAATTTTGTTTGGTTGTTGTTGTTGTTGTTGTGGTTGTTGTTGTTGTTGTTTACTGGTTATGGGGCATGAATACATCACCTATACTGTGGCAGAATCTTTAATGCCAAGTACCAGGACCCTATAGCATGGAGGTATCCAACCCAACATCCTTTCAGCCAGAACACAGAAATGACCCCTCCTAATTTACCATTTCAATTTTGTCAATTTTGACCACAGTTACTGCTCACAGAATCAGTTAGGATTCAAATGACTCTTGAAGCCCATCTAGTCCAACCCCTCTGCAATGTGCAGGGGTATCTTCAACCAGATTGGTGCCTCAGAGTCCTGCTCCATCTGACTTTGAATGTTACCAGGGCTGGGACATCTCCCACCTCTCTGAGCAACCTGTTGTATTGTTTCACTGACAGTAAATGTAAATGATGAGAGTGAAGAGGGGCTGTTAAGCCCTTGACAGTTACATGTGGGCTTGTAGTACAAGGAGCAGAGCGTGAAGGAAAGATGTGCTACTGGAACAACTTAATTTAGGACTGAAGAGTTTAGGTGCTTCCTCTGGAAGTAAACGGCTCTGAGCTTGGAAACAGCATTGATTAACATTCTGAGCAGCTCCTGCTGCTGAGAATGACAGATAATCTCACCTTGAGCCCTGAGTATTGTTGTTTTTATGATTATTCTTCCACGGGGTCAGAAGGAATTGGCAATATTACAGTGCTGTTAGATTTTCAATCATTAAGAGGCAAATCAGTAGCTAAGTGTTTCTTTAGCCTCAACAATTAAAAACAGACTTAATATGCTATGTAATATAAGAAAACCTCAATCAAAAGAATCTGTTCATTATCATTTGCTATATAATGGATTTATTACATGTTTGTGAATATCCATTTTGTGCTCACTTATCAATCTGCTGTTTGAAGAAATTACAGAAGAGCAAGAATCACAATCCAATTTCCTACTCCTGCTCCCAAGCTGGGTGTACAAGAAATGAAGATGGGTGGGTACTTGACAGTCACACTAGCTGGCACCATGCATCATGAAATGATGGCTTTGGCTGTTTCTTTCCCTCCTGTACAGAAGACTTCAGTTTACCAAACCTAATGGTATAAGGAAATCAGTCATCTGAAACATAACTATCTAATCCATATTAGCCACAACAGCTTCCACTAGAGCCAACAGAGAATAATTATCACCTGAGATGATTAATCTCAGCCTGAGAGAGGTGTCTGAAACTGGAGGGACTTATTAACCTCTCCCCCAGGTACAGAGGGAGCTTGCACAAGGCAGTCAGATCAGAGCTGTACCTTGTAGATAGCCAAGGTCAGCGAGATGAATGTTTGCCTACTCACTCTTTGCAGCCATGGACTCTCATTAGATGCACCCACTGCACTTGGAGCAGTGCAGGTCTATCTCTGCTGCTCACAGACAGCAAACATTGGTAGTATTAATCAGAAACATCCCTAGCCCTTATCTCAGACGTGTATCTGGGCAACCTCGAAATACAAAGTGCAGTATAACCAGCACCACTTCACCTCTCTCTGAAACACAATGACTTTTGCAGAGGAACACTGCAGCCATGTAACCACACACAGAAACTGCTGGTGAAAGAGCAAGTCACAAGTCTTCACTTGCCTAGGGCTGAAATGGGAATAGATGGGGGACTGAAAAGAAGCAAGAAGAGGATGGCTCATGCTATAATTTCACCTTTAAAGTTGTCTGAGCAACCCCCTTTATTCAGTCAGAATTTGCTGGGAATGAGATTTGCCACTGGGATGAGAACAGGTAAAACAGCAATGTAATTACATAGGGTTGTCATCTATAATACAGCTATTGGACCTTACACACATATTAAATGAAGGTTGGCATTTTTATAAAATATTTTTGTTCCGTTAATGTATGGGGTTCCTCCTGAGAAATACAGTGCTTATATTTATGCAAGCTTTGTGTGTTTAAAAACTGAGGAGCTGCTAGTGAGGGTAAAAAAGGCAAGACAAAATTAGAAATACCAGGCTACTCCCCAGAAATCCTTGAAATCTGTAGCACTATGCCTCTTTCCTGTCTCAGGTAGGAAAAAGCTGTTTATATAATGACACTGGAGCTGACATCATGCTCCTGAGCAGAGCCCGAGGACATGGCCAGGCTGCAAAGTGTATTGAGCTAAGAGATAATGTGGATAATCACCTCTTTAGTCCTTAAGGATCTCCTTCCTCCACCTTCTCCCTGGACACTGTCACACAGCATTCCATACAGCATCAGCTGGGGAATGTGAGCACCAGCTGTTCAGTTTGGTGAAATCCTGCTTGTGCAAGGCTGGGATACTGGGACTCCAGCTTGGCCTGGCAGTGGCACTTCTAAATGTCCAATATAAAAAAAAAAAAAACAAAAAAACCAACAACCCAAAACCAAAAAGCAAGTGACTGAAAACATGAGGGCATGTATGATATGGGGCCTGCTGCAAGGACAGTCACAAGGTACTTTGTCCAACCTCTAGCCTTGACTACTCTAAGTTCTGTCTTTTAAAATCTCTTCTACATTGTAGGAATATGTTTCAGGAGCTCCCAGACTTGCTGTGAATGTTTCCAAAAAAAGCAGAATGTTTCAAATAAATTATGCTGGTGGGAATCAAAAGCAGTTTTGAGCAAATCATGCCCCAGGCTCTTCTGGGTCTCCCTCAGGTGTGGGTTTTAGTGTGAGACAGTCTGAAAGCCATATGGAAATGATAACCAGCTCCTGCATTCATAGTGAACTTGAAATTCCTGTCAGTTCTGTCCCTGGCTTAATGTTGAAGCAAGAATATCAATGTCTTTAATTGGTTTCCATGTCCTGGGGGCCCCTGGTATGCAAAAAAATGCCTTGAGGACATGAGTACTGATCTACTACAAAAGGCAAGCAACAAACAAAAATGAAATATTAAGAACTGAAGTGCACTGAGTTGTTTGCAGCCATCTTCACTGCTGATACCAGGTTATGGCTTTTAATAACATTTTGCATTTCAGAAGGCTTCTAATGCACATATCCATTGTCCTGCAACAAGCTGAGTTTCTTGCCTACCTGTTTATTACATCTGTCAATCATGTGTGAAAACTGATGCTTGAAAGTAATCTGAAAAATGCTGTTATATCCAATAGCAGTGATAAGGAGGAACTCTAAGGTTCAAAGGACTTTGGTGGCAGCAAACAATCCACAGCTTGGATCACAGCATTTTCTGTCAGGCTACCTTTCATTAAGCTTTTACCAGCAAAAGAAAATGAGAGAACCCAAACCAAACAGAAAGAAGCTAATATTAAAATGTGAACTTCTGACAAGAGCTAAAGCAAGTCTCTACTTGCACACAAGATTCTTTTATAACCTTAAAGAAAGAGAAGGGGGAGAAATTTAAGCAGAGGATGTAATTCTCCACTATCTATGCTCTCTTGACTCCTGTTCATATTCCTAGAAAAACAAGACGGCTTTGTACCTACATGAAAAGTTTTGTGTGCAGAGGGTTGAGCCATACAGGTGTCTTTTAAAATCTCCTGTCAAACTGGAAAAACTGCACCTTGGTGGGAAGGGATTTTTAGAGAAAGCCTTTGACCAGGTGGGGTAAAGGAATGGCTTTACAGAATAACAGAATCATTTAGGTTGGAAAAGACCTCTGAGATCATCGAGTCCAGCCTATGACGAAACACCACCATGTCAGCCACACCATGGCACTGAGTGCCACATCCAGTCTTTCCTTAAACACTTCCAGGGGTGGTGACTCCACCACCTCCCTGGGCAGCCCATTCCAGTGTCTAATCACTCCTTCTCTGAAGAAATTCTTCGTAATGTCCAACCTAAACCTCCCCTGGTGCAGCTTGAGACTGCATTGTCTCATCCTGTTCTTGGCTGCCAGGGAGAAGAGCCCTACCTCCACTAGCTACAATCTCCTTTTCATGTGGCTGTACAGAGTGATAAGGTCTCCCCTGAGCCACCTCTTCTCCAGGCTGAACACCCCCAGCTCCCTCAGCTGCTCCTCATGGTCCTTGTGCACCAGAGCCCTCACAGCTCTGTTGGCCTTGTCTGGATTCACTCCAGCACCTCAATGTCCTCCCTGAGTTGAGGGGCCCAGAAATGGTCACAGCACTCAAGATGTGGCCTCAACAGTGCTGAGTACAGGGGGACAATCACTGCCCTGGTCCTGCTGGCGACGCTATTCCTGATACAGGCCAGGATGCCACTGGCCTCCTTGGACAATTTTTGTAGGCTGCTCCCTGTGTTTACGTATACCTGAGCCACTGTGAACAACTTGATACCACAGAATAGGGAAAAAAGTGGAAAAGGTTTGCATGTTCTAACTACTAACTATCTTCCACCTAACTACTATCACAATACTTTTCATCAGCTATACCTAAGGTCATCTAAACAAATGGATGACAACTTCAGTTGGAAACAAACCAGTCAAACTTAGGGACCTTGTAGGTCCCTTCTTACTCAGCAAATTCTACGATTCTATGAACAGCATTAAAATCAGTGGAGTCATTCTTGATTTAAACCTGTGAAGAGAATTTCCCAACAAAATTCCTCCCTTACCTTGTGAGGAAGGCAAAATATTCTTGCAGTAGCAGCATTAATAGAAACAAACAGGTGGAGAAGTGGGGAGGTGGGGAAGAGAGCCCAGGACCCTCTGAGATGCAGAGCACTGGACTGACACGGTGCATGTTCACATTTCAGCCTGCTCCATGCTGGAGGCCAGGGCTGCAGTTGTGATCAGACAAGCAAGATGAGAGTGATGTGCATGTACATCCTGCTGATAGATGGATTGGTCTCGTTGCTTTAGAGTCTCCAAATTCAGAGCAATGCATCATTCCAGTCATCAGATTTCCTGTGCTATTAAAAGAAGAGAAGCATCTGAATCTCCCCCATCCTTCCAATAAACCTGCACATCCAGGCTCTGTGATGCCAGCTTGGAGGCTGGGAATGCTCTGGTTAATGCAGTTACCTCCCTGAGGACCCAAGCTGGCTCACTCAGAACTGATTGCAGCACTTCTCTGCAGGGTGACATAGGCTTTACACTCACCTTTATTTTCCAATGTCTTCCCAGTTCCATGCAATTAGGACTGACACATTTAAATTATTAGATTAAATTTATACAAAAATTTCNCTGACAGCAATTTCAGCACCAGCAACTGGTTTCAGGGTTTTTTCCCTAATTGGTTATCATATTGTCATCATGCATTGGTTTCCTGAACTTTCTATCTGGAAGGGAAAATGCAGGAGAAAAGCTTTAATTTGAAAAAAAGAAAAATAAAAATCCTAAATAATGGGTTTGTGGGCACTGATACGATGCACTTAAATTTTAATTAATATTGGATATGTGTCTCCAAAAATTCTGCATGAAATATTTTAAACACATACATATAAATAAGTATATTTTTTTTTTACCTAAGGGCAAAGCTCTCATTTACCCAAATCAATGCCTATTGATTTATGGATGATGTTTGTGTCTTTACGTATTACATCAGCTTGGACAGATCCCTTGGCTTTTCTTACTAGGTTCACTGCTTTGCCTTGGGAAGTAAATATTTTGTTCAAATACATGCCAAAGGCAACAGCAACACTGCTCAGACATACACGTCACTTGCTCTTCAATACCCCTGCTTTAGATGCTCGTGCAATTTAAATCAGACACACAGGTAAGTTCAGAAATACTGACCTGGATGGAAGGATGGGTCCCATGGACAATCCAAGCATCTTTGTAACCCAGACAAAGGTTTGGCCATGGATTTCATGAAAGCGTTGTCAGAATGTCAACCTGTCACATCTAATTAGCCATAATAATAACAACTCACACTTCTGAATTCAAATGTCATCTGCACATCCTAAAGGTATCAGCAAGATTAACACACCAGCCCTAGAAAGACGAACCATGACACTTTCTTTAAGCATGGGGAGAAACTGAGGCAGGAGGCACAGCAAGAATGGAGAAGGACTCCAGACAGTGCCCAGAGGAGGGAGCAGACAGGTGAGAAAAGGGAAATATTACAAGGGCAGCCTTGGGGTAGCCAAGGCAGCATCCAGTGTGACTGGGGAAGGATGTCTTGCTATTCTGATGGGGTTTATTTTTAAAGCAGAACCAGATCTTGTGTAAAGCAATACTAAATTAAATGGTACTGCACTGATATGCAGAGTTTAGTCCAGTTGTCCACTAAATATCAGCAGAGATTGGCAGAGCTGGTTTTTGATCTGCTTCATTCTTTCCAAATGCTGCAGATGTCTTTTACTTTAAAAAAAAAGGTGCGACCAAAAGCAAATCCAGCAATAACTTTCACTAACTTGACTCTAATTGAACTGTCGTGTGTGTAACCATTCTAGAGAAATGGTGATTCCCACAATCAGCTGAAAAGAAAGAGGCTGCAGGAAAAATAAGCCAGAGACACAGATAAGAAGATTTTATTCAGCTTTATTTGACAAGTTTTATTACACTGAGAAAACATAACGTATCTAATCTCTTTGCAGCTGTTGCAGCCCTTCAGCCTTTATTACTTAAATCCTATTAGATATAAAATTGTTTCTATTTGTCAATGGCATGATATCTTCTTTTATTATTATTATTATTATCATCAGAGTCTTGCAAGTATGGCCATGAACATAATTTCTGGCCTATCTTCCTACCAATAGTTAAGGTTACTCTGTGATATTTGCCTGTTTAAATAGCCTACTTTTTCAAAAGTCCCGGAGAGCTGTGTGTATTGTTAGGATACACACAGTGGCACTAAATAAAGCTCAGCAAATAATGAAAACCTGTGCAAATGAACAAGTATAGCTAATTATTTCTATTATGGATACTGAAATTCCAGTCAGGCTGGGCTCAGATGTATACTTACCCATATGAAGACCTTGAAGCAAAGCCTTTCATCACTGTACACAGGTTTTTCTATTTGTCACTTGTAAAACTTTAATTCTTCATTTTTCACGGAAGGATGAAGGACATTCTTTTTCTTACAGGAATTCCCATTATTGCAAATAAATATTGCTTGCAGTGTTTCTTTCTCTCCCTCTCTCTAGGATAACCCCTTCTATGATTCACCGTTTAGGAGAATGCAAGGGACATTGCCACCATGATGTCCCATGGAAGGCTGGTGGCTCATGGACAGCCATGGCAGGACACCACCTCTCTGCACTTCCTGTGAGGAATGCATATGCCATTTCCACAAGGACACCATTTCATTTTTGAGGCAAAAGATTTTACTTGCTGGAAAAGTGATTTTTTTATCCTGACAATGAAAATTGTAACATGTTGATATCAAAATTATTTTACAGCTGTTTTTAACAGGTGGGTTTTGACCAGATGTTCTTGCAGCATCAGCAGGTTTGTCAACCCAGGACAGGTAGAACAACAGTGGAAGAAAAAAAAAAGGCAAAGGTGTTTTGTCCAGAAACTTCCAGCAGAGCAGAATATACCATTAGCATCCCCCAGATGCCTGCTCTTGCTTGCACTGGAAGCATCATATTCATCCCATTAAAAAGGGCACTTTCATGCTGAACAAAATTAGTATTTGAGACTGCCAGTGCCATAAAAGTTTAACAAATGAGTAAGATACTGATTCTGAATGCATAACAATAAGGAGGGGGAGTTGTTTTCCCTTTTGCCAATTGTTTTTTATTGTTATTGTAATCTCTCTCTCTTTTTATTAGTTTAATTTTCTTTTGTGTAATTTTGTTTTTATGGAGCAGATTCATCCCTGCTGTACCTCTGGTGGAATTTCAGGAGAGACAAAGACATACTCTTCTGTTGTCAAAAGATAAAGAAAATGTTAATTTCTTTCTCAAAGCTGCCATATTTAGATACTATGGGCAGTTTTTCTGTAGTTTCTCTCTATCTATTTAACTATAATAATGATGGCCAAAAAGTGGCTCACAAACAACTCATGATCTGCTTGCTTATCAAATGTGCTGGTTTTCTAACTGCATATTTTAGCATGCTGAAATGTGAAAGGCATTAATTTTGGACAGCAATATGTATGGAAATGAACTGCAAAGTTCAAGAGCTGGGAGCTGCTGCCTCAAGCAGGAACAAGACACTGCATGGCAGCTGATCTTTGTGAGGTAAAATCTTCTGTTTCTTGCAGTTTTCTACTGCATAATGGGTAGCAACTTGCAAAGGACCTCTGTTGAGCTAGTGACCAACTGACTCGAAAGCTGGAGAGCAGAGAATTGGGAGCTGGATGAGATCACGGACAGCAGACTGAAATACATCCAGAACCAATCATACCTTCCAAGAGGTTAAAAAAAAGGTAGAGCCAAGGGTAGTTAGGCATATGTTTTGGAGCAATGAAGGTGTATAACTGAAAGTGAGAAAGAAAAATGCTGTGTTACCTCATTTTTTGAAAGATGTGGGTATACAGTTGTGGATTTAAAAGTTTGGGGATGTTTTTTGGGGATGCAGGTTCTGAAAGTGTAGTATGAGGTAGATCTTATCCAAGTGGGGATTTCCTTAAATGAAGGGGTTGTGAAGTCTGACCCTCCATAAGACTCTATCTCAGAGAATGTAGGAAAATACATGATAAATGTATCTCACACCTGAAGACTCTTATTTTAAGGATGTCTTTTAGTGACAAATTGGATCACTATCTGCAGGCTGAATTTCTGAAATTCATCTGTGATTCAGCTTTGGCAACAGGAAGTCCTAGGACCAACTAAGAAAGCCATGAAAATGCAGATACAACCTGAACTGAACTGTTGAAGGAGATATATCTCTTCAAAACCCACAGATTGAGTGTAACAAAAAAAACTTGTACATCTAAAACAGGACTTGAAGGACGTCTTAATTTCCAAGTCTTACAGTATAGTATAACACTAGTTAGCAATCCAGTTCAGCAGCATCTGCTCTCATCAGGCATTTCTATTTTTCATCCAAAAATTCCTAGGATAGGTTTTTAATAAGCCATGACCATAGAGGCAGCTTCTTTGCTTTCCGGTCTGCATGCAAGGAAAGCCTGGGGTATTCCTAAAGTATAAAGTAAGGCTCATCTCTACCACAAAGCCATCTGCCACAGCAAGAAGTCAGGCCCCTTCCCCTGGAGAGTGTCCCACCACTGTGAGGGAAGGAGAGAAAGTCATCCAACACCCAAGGACAAATCCAGCAATATGAGAGATCCTTCAGTGTACCAAAGGAAGAACAGGACTCCCTAGTGCCATAGTCAGAGCACGTAGGAGGATATATCAAAGGCAACTGAGTTATATAGGCATTTTTAAAATAGTTTATGTTTATTTATATCTCCTTTATAAATCCAGCAAATATGAATGTGAAGTAGATTCACAATTTCTAGACCACTGAGACATGCTCTTGCTTGCTTTGCTCTCTGTCCACTGGCATCTGGGCTGTCTGGTGTTTGGCTTAGAGACCCCAGCAAATGAAACCAAGTAAATGTAACCCTCTCAAAATAACAGTGACAAGTGGCTGCCACAACCAGAGAGTGTGTGGTGTTGAGGCCTGAAGCTCTTGATCCATTACAAAAAGCAGAGGAACTTTCTTCTACCAGCAATTTTAGCGACTCAGTCTCGCTATTTTTTGTGCTCAGCTGCACATACTGAAACTAGTTTCCAATTAATGAGTGATGAGCTTTTATTAGGCTCCTCAACACTGCACTCGTGTTTTTGAGCACACCTGAAGTTTGATCATATAAATAGCTCTATCCTCTAAAGGTGAGTGCTGCAATAAAACCATGTCACAATCTAGGCCATAGGAAGAAGAAAATATCTAAGAGCCTTCTTGAGATTAAAAACAAGTACAGCAAGAATTTTTTGTCAGTTTTGTATAAAATGATAGAAACATATTATGTATTAGGAGCAAACAGAAAAATTCATACATCGGAGTATTATTCTTAGAACATTTGTTTTTTGATGATTGAAACATTGCACCCATTTATGTTTACAATTTATCATTCAGACTTTCAGTCTTGAAAAATAAAATAATTGAGCAACACTCCAAGGATACAACACAGTGTCAACCATCTGTAACTGGGACATTAAATAATTATATGGTATTTAGCACAGATAAAATGCAGTCCAAGCATTAACCAACAAATCTTTGTAACACTTCTCTAGGACAGAAACTCTATCCCCACTTTGCAGATAGAACATTAAAAAGAAAGCAAAATCTTTATTGTTCTATAACAACTATGACCAAATGATTATGTTGTGAATCATTCATTCCAGTTTTCGTACACAAAGCAAAATACAAGAATTAGAAATGGTTTATGCTAAAAACAAAACTTAAAAAACTTCACTTCTGAACAAAAAACTGCTTTTCGTCCAGTGCTGGATTTAGGCTAGAAAAATCTGCATGAAAGGAACCTATGTTGTCAAAGATTATGCACTCAAAATGGTGATGTGGTTTCCAGAAACTGGAGTGCTGCTTCTGAAATGAACCAAATGTACCCCATCAAAATAACCTAATTAATTTGGTAACATTTAATAGCAAAGAATTTCGCTCATCTCTGGAGGATTTGCGAAGCTAGCAGCTGAGACATAATTATACTGAACCAAGACTTGCAGGAGAGGACCAGAGCCATCTTGGGCATCTTAAACTGCTCATGAACTATTTCTGAGCTCTGGTTCCTGTTAATGCTCCATCAACACTGAACATTTTTATACAGACACTACCAAAGTGGGTAATTTCTGATTAATACGAGTTTTGGATAACAGAGGATTCTTTAAATCTATGCTCTGTGCAGCAGGATATATTTCACCTTTCCCTTTTACATTATGACAATGTACTCAAGGCTGGCATAAACCTCTCCAGATTTTTATTTTGAGTTCATTTTCAGCCAGAGCAACTCCTGGGCTTGACTCATCAGTGACCTACACCAGCTTTGGGGTGGCAAAAAGCGAGCAAGGAAACTGATAGCCTGGGATGGAAGGAGAAGCAGCAGCATCCTTCTCAAGAATACTTTGGATTTTAACTGTGTTATCCTATTACTGTAACTGTAAATCCAATGCAAATCTCCGTTACTGCATTTGTCCACCAAATAAACAAAACAAACAACACAGAAAAAGGCTGCAGGAAAATAAAACTGGCCAACAGTAAATTATCAGTTCAGTGATAGCTAAGAAAAGAAAATTATATCTCTCAGCTCTATAATTCAGTCCTAATGAATGGACTCCCTGAAGAAACTGGATATTAGATAATATTTGATTACTCATCAATTAGTCAAAAGCATGGGCAGTTTTACTAATAAAGCATGGGCAATTTCACTAATTTTCCAGTCAAAAGGGGATGTAGAGCTGTTACCACAAACACACATGGTAATGTTATGCCCTGATTCAGCAAAAGGAATCTCAGTGAACTCGGTGGGGAAAGGGTTTGGCTAAGGCTCAAAATTATTATTTTGTGGTTTAGAAATCTGCCAAACAAAAAAGAAATTTCTGGAAAGCCACTGTGATATTTAATCATTATTACTTCAGCAAAAGCCAAGGGATTTGTTTTCACTCAATCTGACAATCACACCAACCCAATCCTTTTTCTGTTACACATATAACTATATACGTACCTACAGATGCATGTATGTATGTACACCTACACATAATATATATCTAATATACAGCTAGTCATTTTTTTCATTTTTTAATTTTTTTTAGTGTCTCATAGAAAAAAAAACAAACCACAGAAAAACCTGCCTTTTTATATTGGTCAGACTTGCTTTGCAGTGGATGGTGTCTGAGTTCAGCCAGTTTTGTCAACTGCTGTGCTCTTAATTAGACTCTTCATCTGAGTACAGTTTCATCAACATATCAGCAAGGGATTTCAGCACTGGGAATGGCAGAATAAATTATTGATCCTTTAAATAACTTGCATTCTGGTACTTTGAGGCTAGAAGGAAATGCTAGAAGGCATTTCCTTCTAGCTATAGAAGGAAAACCAGGAAAAATATAACAAGATACAGATTATCCTGCAGTTTCCAATGCTGAGAATGACACCAGCCATCTATTCAGTCTGGCTTTGCTCACATCTGTGATCCTGGATATGGCACACTCTGGGAGCTTTAGGCACATACCTTCCTAACTCCTTTTACAGGTAGAAAACAGCCCCAGAGAGACTAAAGGCTTTTGAAATCCTGCTTGGGAGTACAAGGTGGGTTTTTTTTTAGTGGTTATCACACCCAAACACTATAAAGGGCTGTGTGCTTACAGACTGGACACCAAAGTCAGGAGTAAACACATTACCTTATGCTACCCTTGAAGATGGGCTTACATCAGCATGTAAAATGGAGCTTTCAAAACATGCTGGGCACATACTGCCTGCTCCAACAGAGATGCAGAGGCAGGGCAGGGTGGGCTCTGAGCACAGCAAGGTCAGTGCTGCACCAGTTTGTTTCCATGCACAAAAAACAGAGCTGCAAGGACCAAGTGTTTGATGGCCAAGACGGTCCAGCTTTATGCTAAGCTATATCTGCATTTTTAAGTCTAGTTTGACTCTGGACCTATCATGACAGCATATGTAGCTACCTTGGCCTGGTTTGCAAGCCATAACACCACATGGAAGTTTGGTGCCTATTAGATCATGCATTGTGCAATGTTCACCGAGAATCCCGTCCCCTGATTTTAACCATACAAACACATTATTACTCATCCTACTGGGTTTTCACTAAAAAACAAGCAATATTTTCTTTATTATTCCCCCCAAATGTCTTGTTGTTTTCTTATAGAAAATCTATATTTTATGACAAAGTTTTGATTTCTGGCTGAAGGCAGCCTCTTTCTTAGCTGTACAATACAGAGTAACAAAAACTAAATAACTTTTCCCAGATTATTCTTTTCTGAGGGAATTTTCACAAGCATACTTTACTCATGCAAAATAATGTGAAGTAGTAAATGCAGCTGACTGAAATATTTTGCCGCTTAATAAATGGTCTCTAAAACTTGCAATACAAACCAAGATAATTTGCTTTATTTCTTTAATATTGACCCAACTGTAGCTGAACTTATGGGGCCAGCAGGAAGGGATGACTGTCAAACTGAAGCCTGCATCCCTTCTATACACACCCATATGGTTTTAAAAAAAACCTTTCCTGGAAAAAGAATTAGAAGATGAACTAAAAGTGGCCATGCCAGCAAGCTGGAAGAGAAAATAAATCCACGACATGAGCTATGCAGAAAAACACACTGGCAGAGGGTTATAAAAAATATTTCTTTCAACGTGAGAAGCAATGATGGATGGAGAACAAAAACTGGTGGGGTACTGGCTGATCTCCATGCATAGATAAAAGAGGTAAATAGAAGGCTGCCAGCAACGTGTTTGCTGCTGAGATCCAGTGCAATCAAGCAATGAGGTGGGGGAGGGAATTTTATTCCCCACTGCAGACACACCTGTCTGTACTTTGCAAATATTCAAACTGAACAGAGCCTCCTGGATAGAACATATTAAAGAACCCATCACCTCTACAGAAATTTCACTGACAAAAGTGCACTACCCAGAAGAAAGCATTAGCTTCTTCCATTACACAATAGAGCATTTTAACCGCAAGGCTGTTATCAGTTCAAGCTCCATAAGGAAAAAGCATTATATACACTTAACATTTCAGGTGGAACTGGTATAATCAGATGATGACTACTCAGATTTCAGCCTTTCCTCTTCAGAAATTTCAAAACAGCAACAATTCAGCAATCTCCACATGACTGTCTCTCTCAGAAAGCAGGAATCAGAATTATGATAAGGCCCTATGTAAGCCCTTCCCTTTGAAAGGGTTTGTCACTGATATAAGAAATACTTTACCATTTTCTATCACAGTTATTTGCACTCTAGATATGTTTGGGTATAATTTCACTTCAGACCCTGCAGCAGATGTCAAGCAAATAAAATGTATTGTCTGCGAAAAATTCCTTTATGTTCACTTCTCCCCACATTAACATTTAAAAAATTTCATCCCTTCATTGGGTTTGATGGGAGCTTTCTGACTAATAACGAACATCTGAAAGCTTTCCCACTAGGTGGAGGGAGTTCCAATTACAAATGGATCATTGAATACCCTTATATGTAGGTAAGTACATTACCTAAGGGTGAGGTTCTGTAAAAAAACACCCAGGTCAGTAACAGTGATCATCCAGTGACATTGGTTCGGCCCTGAAATTCTCATGTCACCTCCTGGGGGTAGCTGGATTTGTCTTAGAAGTTTCTCCAGTTAAATATGTCCTAGTCCTTACCCTGCTTGGTTTGCAGAGTCTGAGATCATCATTTAAGTAGCACATCAGACTTGTTGTGACTCCAGAATGCCCTCAGGGAGGAGGTGAACTGAGAGAGGTCATTTACTGAACATCTTCACTAGGTTCTCCTTAAGAGAAATTTGCAAACAAGTTTTATTTGAACGTTGATGTTAATATGCAACATGACTAACTAGCACAATGAGGTTTGGGTTACAAAAAGATGAAAACTCAACTAGCTAGCAACATTTTGTTCTTTTTTTTTTTTTTTTTTGCCTATATCATAGAAGTCTTTCAAAGGCTGGTAAATGGAGACTGCTCAGAGCATCACTTTCCAAACCATGTTTAGTTTCTAAACTAAGTATTTTCAGAGTTGAAAGAGATACCTTTTTAATAATTTGTCCAGTTCTCCATTTCAGTGCAGGAGCTGGACACTTGGCAAGAGAAACTCAGACAGGAAAAAAGTAGCTGTTTTGGAAAACAAGTACAGAAGAGATAAATGGCAGGTACTTCCAGCATCCATTTTACAAACACAGGCTGATGTCCCAGTCTTTCAGCTTGCTGGGCATAAAACACCCTCTTTTCCAGCACTGAGATCAAGACACTTCTTGTGGCTCCTGGGACACTTCAGATCACAGATACATCTTTCCTTGGGAGCCAAAGTGTATCTGTCATTCTCCCTCTATTACAGATGGAGGCCAGGGAGAGCTGAGCATTTGTCATGTCCAGTGTGGATCACTGCAGTTCACTGTCTGGCTCCAGTTGGTTCAAACACATTCTTTGTCTCTTCCATATTTTAGGAGCTTTGCTATCAGCTCAGTCCCTACCTCCTTCCACGATTTAAGGCCTTGGTACCGTGCTGTAAAGCAACAAAAGGATCTGATCTCAACAGATTTAGTTACAAATGAGCGTAGTCAAGGCTGCTGGGGTCCTTTGAGATGAAATGAATGAGGAAACCTGGCACACTGTTCGAGTGTTCAGGAAACATTGAAAAGTTTTCCTCATATAACAAATTCTTTGCTTGCTGGCACTATTATTAAATAAAAACTTAAGATGACCATCCACCCTTTTCTTACTCCCAGATCTCATTCTAATTAGGAAAAAAAAAAAAATAAAACCAGAAGGCAATGCTGCTGTCACAATTTACCTTGACAGTATCTCATGAGTTCTACGATAGGAATTGGCTAGATACAAAAATAAAATTAATGTAAATCTGGCAGAAGAATCTGTCCCTAATTAATTGAACTGATTACATGAGAAGCACAATTCACATCACTATTTCCACATCGGTCCTGGCTTTCCAGCAGCTGCTGTCTGAGAGCAGCACTGCCCTCTCCTGGATGCTCGCTGCTCTTCAGAGCTTTCCTACAGCAGCTAAACCTGGAATGTCAGGGGAAAAAGGAAAATTCACACAAATATAAATTCAGATTTCTCAGGAGATGGCCTGGTATGTTCTGTACAAACTCCTCCAACACCTTCTCTATGCCCCTGCTTGGCAGAATTCCCAGAGGTGCCCCAAAAGCTCAGGGAAGGACAACTTCTGTAGGCGCTGTGCTCCAAGTGGGATAGCTTGGCTGCCTTTGCACCTCCTGGCACCAATGCTGGAACTTTCCTTTTCTGGGCTGAATTTCCTCGAGGCCCTGCATGCAAGAGAGCCTTGCTTTACCTTAATGTGACAGGGGCACAGGTGAACTGCCTGGCAAGTCAAACAACAGCATTCTGCAAACACCCACCTCACCCAGCCAGCCACCAGCACCACTGCTGGCATTCAGGAAATTGGAGACCACCTCAAATGAAATGAAATGAAATGAAATCAAATCAAATCAACCTCCCCCAAGTGAGGGATTCCAGATAAGAGTGAGAGGTAGGGCATTTAGGATCCCCAAATGATTCCTAGTATATGGCCTTCTTCTTGGAAGGGATCTTCCATTGTTTTGAATGTATCCTCTCATCGTTACCCCACTTCAGCCTCGCTCCCCAGATTTCTAGGATATAGCTTTAGGTAAGGCAAAATATTTTCAGAAACATTTTACTACTTTCTGTACTGGTCTGCTATCACATTATTCTTTGTTTTAATATCTCTGAGTTCAGAGACAAGAAGTTCAAGAAAGAAGGATAAGAGATATTGCCGATGGTCTGAAAAATAACTCAGCAGCTGTTCAGCCAATGTGCACTGTATACAAATGTTTGGGTTATTTCTATTTCCTTCCAAAGCCTTAGTTTTCATCTGGTTTTACTGTCGAATGACAAACAGCAAAGAACAGCCACAACACCCTACCTCCAGCTGTGATAATTAATAACCTGTCAAGACATGGATCTTGCTGTCTTAGGAAATCTAATGTCTGGCTAGAGGTGGTGAAAAATACTGAGAAACCAGAAAGAGGGGAGAAAATGCGTGATTAAGATGTTATGCTCGGTGGGGGGAAAGAAAAACCTTTTTAAATAAAATAATCTCTTTCTGTATGTATGTATATTTAAATGGAGTCAAAACTTGTTCAAGGAGTCCATTTTCAAAGAACAAAATCCTTAGGGGAAGACTTCTGTATAAATACAAACTGTTTCTGTCATTTTCTTTTCACTTCTAAAGGCTGCTCAGATGCTTTTATTCTTGCAAAATTAATTCTTTTCACTTATAACTAAAGTTCTCTGAAGATTGTGGAAAGTCTTACACTGATTTTGGCAGGCTTTGGATTTTGAATGAAATAGATTCTGTTCACTTGAATATTCATTTTATAAGGTAAATAGAGTTTATTCTGAAGGGCCTCTTCTGTCTTACTTGGAGAGTAGATCCATCCCTTCAGGTTTGTGGGACATAAACCACATGAACAAGTCACACTGATGACTCTACCTGTGAGTAGCAATAGATGCTCAATAGTCTACTTTACAAATACCAAGACAACAAAATACCTGGGTTTACCTAGAGAAACAAAATTTTGTCCTCTATCCATATCTTCAGACCCAGTATCCCTGTTTCATCCCATCATCACACACCAATCAAAAGCTACTGAATCTAAAGTCTTCCTGCTGTAGGTCAAGCTCAGTACTTGACCATCATTGCCAAAGCATTCAGACTCAGGGTGACAAGCTGAATTAGCCTGTGGGGTTATCAGTTGTACAACCAGAAAGCTGGAAAATATACTATCAGATTTTTGAGCAAAAACAATGTGCCAAGTTTTCACCGAGGAATGTTCCAAGAGAAGAGCAAAAGCACTATTTTACTCAGAGAAAGGCTAAGTTTGTAGGTAGCCTTTAAAGAAAAACATACGTAAGTGTGTTCACAGATACATACATATACAGAGAGAGAGAAATTGAGAAGCTTTTCCTGCACACAAAAATGAAGTTGAAATAGATCTGCTTTTTAAGTTTGTGTCACTTGAGAGTTAAAGGCAGGCACACATGGGGAGAAGGAGCTTTTCAATTTTATACTGCAAAGCACCTAGCCCTCCAAGGAAATATGAGGACAACACAGCAACTAATTGAAACTATCAGGCAGTTTTGATAAAGTAGGATGTGATTAGCAAGCTGGAATTTAGCCAGAGCATCCTGGTCCACATTTTCACTCCTCTCAGCCTTCCTTCTCTCAAAGTGCCTGACTGTAATCTACCCCTATACAGCTGTAATGTTTAACTCAGCTTTTCATTCCACTGAAAATAATTACATATGGAGAACACCTGTTAATTGACTGTGCTAATTTAAAAGGAGGAAAAAATCCAATTTAACTGTGCAACGTGTTCCCATTAAGATGATATTACAAGTTTTAATTAATATCTTGATTAGATACTGTTATTCATAGTTCTATTCCAGTCATTGAGATCAGAGCTTCATTGTGATATTGCTATTTTGACACAGAGAAAATATGACTTGTTAGGTATGGTACTTCTCTTTCCAATACTGATGTATTTCAGATTTCAAATAATTGAAACCACTGGCATGAATAAACTGGTGGGAAAGGCAGTCCTTGTTTGCAGTTGGTAGGGTGCAAATTTATCTTGACAACAAGTGCAAATAACAGGTCCAAGAGAGTTTACAAACAGAACTAAATGCAAACAATTAATAGCATTATTTATTCAGACAGTGATACCTGCACTATGAACTTCACTCAACAGTGACTCATCTGCAGCACTTGGCTTATCAATATAAATTTTTATCAGAGAAAGTCTTTTGACTGTAATTTATGTTTTTATGACAGAGACGCTATTCCTGATTTCAGCACAGCTATAGACAAGGAGATCCAGGATGCTTTTCCTCCAAAAGGGCTTCACTTACATAAACAGCCTCCTTGATTTCCAAGGAAACCCCTCAAAAGTCAGTAATGGAAGCAAGGACTGAAGACTCCTGTTCTTAAACTGCCTTCACATATGGGAATACCTCACCCCCCAGAGACCAGACAGAGCCTTGCTGGTATTTCTCACCCCCCAGAGACCAGACAGAGCCTTGCTGGTATTTCCCACATCGCCAGGGTTGGGCCAGAGAACAAATTCATACACAAGGCCAGAGGCTGTCCTAGAAGAGCTCACTAGTTCTTGGATCTCTGTGAATAATTATCCTCTCTGGAAAGCATCAAAAGAGATGCATGGTAAGGTATGGAAAGAGCATTTAGGACACACTCTTCCTGGCAGAACCCAAGCAGACTGGAAGCCTCCCCCTGCCCCTGAGGTGAGTATTTAAAAGAGGGGGTGGGTGCCCTGCACTGCTGCCGTGTCTGTCCCCAGGGTGCTGGAGCCTCTCCTGGCTGTGCCCTTCCCAGGCACGCCTCATTTCCCACTGTGCCACTGTGCACCGCCCGCTGCCACAGGGGCATTAAAGGGGTATTAAACCAGCAGAAAAGACTCAATTTCCTTCTGTCAGGGCTTTCCATGCTGCTGACAAACAGCAGCTGACTGACATTTAAGTGGGAAAAACTTGGCTTTGAAGCCTCAGATGATCCGTGCCCTATTGCTTCTTGCTCGCTGGCTTTGTTCACATAAACCAGGCTGAAATGTGCTGCCAATCATAACAGAGGGGGGAAAATTCTCTGCAGCATTAAGCCAGCTGGAGATGCTTATCCTGACCTGCTCTCAGAGAACACGGGCACTGAATCCATCCCTGCCAGAAGAGAGAGGACGTTGACTCCTGGTTTTGCGCCCATGATTTCAAGGAGCTTAAATATAGTCTCCTGAACACAAGAAAAGGCTTCTTATTAAAAAAAAAAAATAATAATAAGTGTAGTGTCACCAGCCAAACTTAGCCCAAAACAAAACAACCAAATGAAAATCTGAGAACTGCACTGATCATGCAATTAAGCACACTAAACAACTTGCCCAGTTTCATTATTCTATTCTTTGGATTCAAAAGGGACATAATCTGCACATGGAATCCTCCTACTGAAAATTAAAATCCAGAACACTCCTGACCCCAGAGGACTTCAGTCCTTTCGTGTCTGAAGTTCTGTGACCTCTCTTGGTCACAAGAGTTATGTCCTTGGGTAAATCTCCCTTAGTACAGCCAAAGGCACCGGCAGCTTTTGCTGATCACAGCAGAGTGATCAAACCACTTAAGGGATCCAGAAATTTCTCAGCCTTGGGTTTCATCCACATGGGTGAGGCATGCTCTGGTCAGGTCTCATCACAGCAAGTTTAATGCACACCAACAGGACCAGGCCCTTGTGATTTAACACACAAGGGCTTGAAAAACATCAGTAAGATCACAAAAGCTATAAAATACATTTAGTGTTCTTTTTATATCCTCTGCATGATTTAGGCACCTTCAGGATTTGTGTTTTCTACCACAACTCCACAATGCAGTGCTCACAAGCAATGTTTTCTTAAGTGAGAGTGGAGGTTCAGGGCGCCTGTATAATTTCACAACTAAAGCTGTGGAAAGCAGTCATGAATTTGAATGAAGATTTCTTTATGGGTTTATAAGGCAGATCCAATAGACACAGGATGAATCTGCAGGGTTGGGTTTTTTCCACCTCAGAACTGCTGCTATTGTCATAGATATGTCTAATAGAAAAATGGCTGTTTCCTGTTCATCACTTCCTCATCTAGGGGGACAGACCCAAACAAACTCTGGCTCAGAGCAATTTCTACTCTGCAGCCTTCAAATGGGTACAAAGGACATAGTGGAAGTATTTGTACACAAGATACTGAACTCTGTATCCTCTTCCCAGCAACACTGAAAATTACTTTGAGAATAAGCATTTACCACACCTGGGAAAAGAGATTTTGTTGCGTTTTGGGTTTTTCTTTCAAGAGTTAGGAGAATCATTACCTGTCTTTATACTTTTCTTTTGCTAATTGTTTCATTCTGGGCCCCTTAAATTAACTCAGCCTGTCAACTTTTCACAAACTGTTTCCATGCCAAGTAATAGCTGCATTCTGCTTTGGGAGCACCCGAGAAATATAAATGTTCAGTCATCATCAACTTCTATTTTATTTTTTTAAAATGTATTCAAACTTCTGTGTATTGTCAAATTTTCTCTCTCTTTTCTACCTATATTTAACACATTCAGCTAATTGGCCTATGTTGTGTTTGACTTTATTTCCCCTTGGATCAGATTTCAAGAGGCCCAAGATTTTATTTCATTAATCCTAGAGATCCTTAATGTATCTTAGAATGGAAAGAGCTTCATTTATATAATTAACCCTCTTGCAGAGGCAAATGCTTCTTTTTTTTTCTGTAGAAAAAAAAAAAGAAAATATGGTGAAGACGTGTGTTAGAAGAACAGTCAGTTTTCCAGACATGAAAACTTTTCCTGTTTATTTGATGTCTCAATTCCTTGGACTTTCTCGGACTAAATAGATAAGATTCTCATTATCATGTCAAGATGTCAGCTCTGAGAAAAAGGCTCTTGGGCTTCATGAAAAAATTCCAAGTGCCTAAACAGAGGAATTGGCCCATGAAAGCACCCCAGGGCCTGATTTGTGGTGATGTTCACAGATGCATGGGAGGAGTTAGGAATCAGGGAGATGGAGCTGGGTGATTTTCCCCAGAGCAAGTTCTCTAAATATTGAGCTTCGCCCACTGTTCAAAGCCTGCGTGACTCCTTCCATCTGTGATTAATAATCATGGATCTTTCTTGAGAGTACATAGCCCTTAATTAAAAATCAAACAGGGTCTGAGAACAAAATTATTCCTTTCTTCCTAACCTGAACAAGCAAAGGAGGAAGAATAGTAGTGGGAATAGCATTGGAGCTACCAGTGTCAAAGCACCTGCCAAGAGGATTGCCACATTTCATTCCCCCCCAGACCCTGGTGAAATGTTAAGCTGTGCTGTGCAGCTGGCTGGACTGGGCAATATCCATCAGTTAGGGCTCTCTCCTTGCTGCCAAAGCCTGACTTTTTTTTCATTACAGCTGAAGGAACGAAACTAAACCCACTAGTTTAGCCTTTCCACATTTAGAAAGGAAGTATTGGTGTCAAAATCTGAGGGTTAGAAAAATATTGAGAAAAGCTGAAACACAAATATTAACAACCTTCTATTTGTCAAGCAGCTCTAGAATGATGAAAGAAAAGAGGTTTTATTTTCAAAAAGTCAGGATTTTTTTTCTTAAAATGCTTCCAATTTTACTTTATTCTCACTGTAATACTCTTTCAACTGCTATTACTTTCCATTAAGTATTTGCAGAAATATTTGAGGAAAACCCATTTTGCTATTCTTACAAATAAGCCCTTCCCTAGAGTATACTCTTTCATACATTTGAATTTTTCTATCTTCCCTTCTCCACTTTCATTTGTCCTGTCTTGACATTACAACTTCTTTTTACATTTATGACTGCTGTATAATGAGGAAAGCGAGCACAGATTCATGACAGTGAATGATTCAAACCCTCATAGATAAGACTCAAAAGTGACTGCATAAAACACAGAAATTTGTATTTACAAAAACATTTCATATAAACTGTGTATGGAGTCTGTCTGTGTGCTTTCTTAGAGCCCCAAAGCAGCACAGAAAACAAAGGAATAATGTAGGTGATATTTGAAAGATTATTTTAGTGTTGCAGAGAAGAGTAGAAGACAACTTCATTTGTGCAAAATGAGCTAGTATGCAGAGCTAATAGAAAAATAAATAGAAAAATAAATAATAAATGAAATGTTCTTTTTCTCTTTCTAGCCAAAATATACTATGAGTGAACAAACATATGGATCTGCTCTGTTAAATAATAAGACACCATTCTTTCCTGCAAAAGTTTTCAAGATAATTATTTCAGCTTGAATACCCAAGCCACAAACTTGTTAACCTAATCAGCATTTATGCTTATTCAACAAATGAAATATTTAGCTTTTGACCTTGAAATAATGTTCCTCCAATGCTAAGATATGTTTAACAACCAATAGACATCAAAACTTAAAAAACCAAACAAAACAAAATAGAAATTTCATACCTTAACAAATGAATAGAAATATTTTTATTGCCACGGACCACCTCAAAATTCCATTTTTTCTCTGAGCTCTGAGCAAGCTCAGAAACAAATAAAGCGACCTCAAAATAATTTATTGGAAATACTTCTTATGATTCTACAAGTATATTGGCAAAGAGCAGAAATAATAAAAAATTAATAGCAATAATAATAACAGTAACAATTCTGTCCCTTCTACTGCGGATCTTATATTCTTATATAATTCAGAGATGCAAACAATTAATCCAAAAAGTGTGATTATTGTACATTTTAGGAAGTGTTTTCCCTTTCTATTTGATGTCTCACTTAGAACTAAAAAGCTGCTAATACCACTACCCAGAGTGTTGAAGTAGTTTTATATTATTAGTGTCACTGCTGACCACAAAATATTTTGTTACACAGAAAGATATAAAATGTGTTTCCTTCTTTTATTAGAGCATTGCAGATAAATGAAAATATTTTAGATTAGAGACATGGTATATGTACACTAGAGACTCCTGGAAGTATTTGTCTCACAAACTAATTTCTGTATTTGCAGAGAACCAGAGAGTAAATCCAAGGTTATTTCTTCACTATGGTCTGCTGACTGCAGAAAAATATAACAACACAGAAGTAGTAAGATCATTTATCATTTACATTTATTTTCAATACTAGTTTCATTTTCTGTTTGAAGCAGGTTGACCTTGCAATCTCCATTTTGGGGACTTAGATGCCTGGGAAGGTTTCTCAGCTATGTAAAGGAATATTGCTCACACAGCTCCATCAAGAACCCTTGTTACAAAACGACATTAATATTCAGACTATGCACTCTCTTCTGAGAGACAGCACATTGTCTCAGGGGAGCTATGGGGCAGACTTAGAGCACATCTCTTTGCAGGAGGGTGTCAGAAGTGCTATGAACACATTCCTCTCCTTTTCCCCAACCCCAATACACTCCAAAATTTTAGGCACTTTTGCTGAATGTAAAGCTTGAGAGCTTGGTGTAGCTACCTTTGGACCTTGGACCAGATGTGCTCCAGATACCCCTTCCAACCTCATGAATTCTCTGGTACTTCGGGCTTGCCCTAACCCCAGAACAATATCCTATGTCTACTGATTTTCCTCCAAGCAGCAATGATCTGTGTATGAAGAGTTCACAGCCATACAAATATCTTTTGTCTGCAGGAATGTGAAGGACAGCACCTGCCTGTCTCCTGAGCAGCCCTGTCCTAGGATAGCCTTTTAGTCATCCAGAACCAAAATCATAATTACAAATGTAGGTAGATTTCCAGTGCTTCCTGGTAAGTGTATTTTCACAAGATCAGCCTGGAGTTTGCTTTTTCCATAATTGATGGCAAAGCTGAATGATATGTATTTATCTGCTGGCTGAGAATTTTTATGCACCATCTTTTATCTGCCACAGCTACATATAGAGAAATGCAACAAGAGCACACTGCCCTCTGAGCTCTATGTTCAGGATTCAAAAAACCTGTAATTTTTAGTAATTTGATTACTAAATAGTAATTTGCATTCCTATAGTGCCTAAAAGTTCAACTAGTTTTAGAAACATGATTAAATCCAGGCTTGCAATCCCTTCTGAGCCTGAGACATTAACTGAAACAAGCATGTGAGACCATTCACTGTGGCTGAAATCCTCTTGCACCATATGGTTGCAGAAAATTATTACTGGTTAGTGCAGGTCTGGATTTTACGCCTTCTTTTACTCAAACACAATTTAGTGATATTGTTGGAACCCTCAGTGTGGCAAACACTTGATTGTACTTGCACACTGGCAAATGACCATGTCTTTGAAAAACTTGTTTTGTTCACTTTTACTACTGGTGTTGTTGGGGGGAAGAAGATGAGAGAGAATTCTGCTCCATTTTTCGTTGTCAACGTTTTGGTAAAGGATGTAATGAATCCTTTCACAGATGAGAGACAAGATACACATTCCCAGATTTTCAGGCTGGAACTAGAGAAATGGAAAAAAAGGAAGAGCTTTAGGTCTGATTCTCTTCCTTTTGAACACCATGCTTACTACCACTTAATCCCATTGGATATTTTAGAAAAGGTGCATGAATACACAATTATTTGATTGTCCACTGATCAAATACCAACTGATCTTCCCTGACAGGAAGAATTCTATCTATCATCCAAGTCTCCTTTTTGCTACATGTTTTTAAGTTTGTTTTCCTGCACCAAATGGGAATTTGCCTTTGCTCAGTTTGTGTAGTGTGCTCAGACACTTTCAGATAAATCCTCTAATAATTTGATTAAGTAAATGCATAAACACATTGCAAGACCTGCAGGAATTTGCTTCAGGAGGTCATCATTTCCCCAGCTTAAGGCAGCACATAATTGCCAACCAAGAGCTGCAGCACAGTGCCTTGAGGGAAAGAGACTCTGAGCCCTCACACCTCTGAGATAATCAGGGAGAATAAACTGTTTTAAAGCTGGCGTTTCCTTGCTTAGCCACCCCTCTCATGTCTGAAGATTCTGATTAACATTACAACCACAGGAGATTTCCCACTGCAGCAGCGTGAACCATGCTGGGCAGCACCTTTGGGAACAAGGATCTGTGGTTTTGACACCACTGAGGGATTGAGGAGCATTCTCATGTCAGCCCAGCCCATCTTTTCCGCAAAGGTGTAAGTAAAAGTAGCGCACACTGCTGCCATGAGCATGGCAGAAAAGGCTGCAGGGAATCAAATCAAAGCTCTTGTATCTCAGTGCATCTTACATGCTTCCTGTCAGGCAAGAGCCTTCCTGTCTCACAAACATTAAATTGACTGAATCCTGGCAACACTCCTATGCAATATGGGGCTGTTATTCTTGTATTACGAGCAAGTACTAAGGCTCACAGAACATCAAATCTAGAGTTATATTTGAAATTAGACACCCAATTGTTGTTTATTTCAGTTGAAATAAATGGAAATTGGAATTCAACTCAATTCTCAACCCACTAGATCATCTAGTAGCCTACCAGATCACCTTTTTTAACATTTATTTTACCTCAAACACACACAACTCACATCTATAGCTTTCCCCAGGACTAAGTAACTGAGATCAAAACAGAACACACTGGTATACATTGTTACAGACATGTTATTTCAGATATCCTGAAAACAAATTACTATCATAGGGAACTTCTCCTTTCACCAAGGAACAGTTTTATCTTCCATTTTTATATGAATCACAAAAGCAGCATAAGTGATGCAGGCCATATTTGGAGAGTTGCACACCTTTATGTCACTTCTTCATCCTTGCAATTGCGAATTATTCTCTCTCTCTCCCCTTTCCCTATTTGTAATTAGAGGGCAGAACAGATGGTAGTAGCTTACTTTAAAGTGATGTCTTCATTAAAACACTTCTCAGTGTGCTGCCTAAAAATCATGCACAATAGCAAAGAAATTACCCTTGTTATGGGCAAATCTCACAAGGTTTTGAGGTTCACAGCAGAGAGACATCAACAACCCAGAAACAGTGAAACCAGCAGAAGATTCCAGGAATGACAAACTGGGCTAAATAGTGTCTGAGGAACATCACCTCCCTATGAAGACTTTGGAGACTGTTGCCAGCCATGTGCCTATAAAAATCAGAAATCAGAATCTCTTCCTTACTTCTTGCTTCCAAACTAGGCAGTGGTTTAAGACTTACACCTCTGAGCAGAGGCCAAAAGGGAGTCATATTCACTGTTTTGTGCTTTTAGCTAGTGACAGCTGGTAAGCTTTTTACACAGGTCAGTGAGAACCCACAAATACCCAAATACTTCTCGTCCTCCATATCATTATGTTTGCAGTGATGTTTCTAAGAAAAGCCAATGGTTGTCTTGGGTTATATAGAATGCAACATTCATTATCTTTATGAACAAATAGGCATCACTGCAGACATGAGAGAATGCATACAAGACTCAGGTCTTTTCATGAAAAGGGAGAAGAATGAATTCTGCAGAGGTTCTCATCTCTGAAATGTGCCTTTCCTCATAGGTCTGTCTGTGCATGGATTGTTTTTAGCTTTCTGTACTTGATACAGCCCCTCTCCCTTACCTCAGATCTGTGAAGGAGATAGAATTTCAAGGAGAATTGAAGAGTACAGTGGAATTATATTTTGTGCCACAATCTGGTAGTAATTGGGGGATCAGTAGACACTGGTGTCCTAATTTCAGTTATCACTGAGTATTTATCATTTCTCAGCACACCTAAATTCTTCATTGGATGAATTTTCTTGCATATTTTTTAGAGTTCAGATTGATCACCTAAATCAGCTAATGACAGTCAGTGCCATAAAAAAAAGCTGTATATTCTCAGACCTGTTAAACATATTCATTAAAACAAAACCAAAAAACCCACAAAAAAACAACAAATAATAAATCAATACTATTTATGTATGGAGATTTATTATTCCTTTTTTCTATACTTTCCACTGTGTTTTTTTTAGCTAGAAAATTGTATTATCAAGCTATGATTACAAGGGTTAAAATATCACCACCTTAAATATAAGGTTCAAGAATTCTAGTAAGATGACTCCTAAGGGCTTACTTAGACTTCAGTTTTTCATTCAAAAATTTCAGGGTTATCTTTATCACCTTCCAGTTAAGCATTATTTTAATAATGGAAAAAGGCAAAAGGGATACTCTGAAGACACATTTTCAGGACTTTACAAAAAAGCTTGCCTCATTATTTCAATTTGCTGCTTTTCCTCAATCGATCAAACAGCCTTTTGTTCCCTTTTCTTTTGCTATTTTTTAAAATTTATTTTTAAGCACTCCTCTCTTCCTTGCTGTCACCTACTACTAGCTCATGAGTCAGGACTCACGTTACTATCACACAGTTTGCAAAGGAGTTCAAGCTGGTGTAGCACAAGAGAAGCGAGCAGTTGCATTGTTTCTAGAATTTCAGTGTAACGCCTGTGCTTGGCTCTCAGTTCCTTGGGTTGCTAAACCCTGTGCCAGTTTGAAGTTCACAAACCCCATAGCAGATGTTAATCTTACTGTAAAAAAGTGAATGAATGTTTTGTCCCAGCACAATAGAACACACCTGCAGATGCATTAGCTCTGTGGTCTAATCGCCCAAACAGAATGTGAGAATTGGGTGTCAAAAAAAGCAGCAACCAGAAATGCTCAGTAAATATTTAAGTGCTTTCTTGAATGAGAGTCAAAGAGCTCTACAGGTGGAACTCTACAATGGAAATCTGTGTGAGTAACCATGGAGAATGTAAAAATGAACATTTTCAAAGTCTGTCATAACATTATGTGAAAGTGTTGCCTGGGTTTTGTTTTTTCAGTATTCAGTGAGCAAGCAGGAACTTCTTTTTTACTGTCCTTTTTTTTTAACTTCACAGTAGAGACAATTCATATGTAGACTAATTATATCATTATAGCATAATTTTAGTAAATCAATACAAACTCCTCCATTTATCATTGTGGATATAATCCATTTTAAGATGCTATCTAGCTGGACTGCAATGCAAAAGAATGGGTAGGGAAAAGAAAACAACAAACCTCCCTACTCCTCAAAAAGGTTTAAACAAGAAAGGTCTTTTATTGATCAGGCTGGTTTTTTCTTCTTTCACTGCTTTGCTTTCTTGCATAATGCAGTATGAGAAACCCGAATTGCACACATTAACTGAAAGATGTTTCTACCTATTCATATCTGTGAAAGAAATCAAGTCCACATTCCCAACTAGGAAATCATAAGAATTTCCTCTATCCAAACACTAACTGGCAATATGCTATGATAGTGAGAATTATTGCTTTGCATTCTCAAGCCATTCAGGATAAATATGAAATAACGATTAAGAGAATTAGATTTTCAGATTAGCTTGGTAATATTGTTCAAATAAAGAATTTCACTACATCTGTTTATTATGGCAAGATCCTTTTGCACAGAAGCCTAGGAGTACTCCTTTGTATTGGAAACTGAAGTTTAATCAGTGTGTGACAAGAATCTAGTCATCTCCAGTATTTAATAGGACAGGTTTCCACCTAAGTGACAGAAGAGGGATGGAGAGGCTTGCAGGAGGCAGGTGCCAGGAAGGACAGATGGATAAATTGTTCTCTCAGCCTGGGTGTTTTCTGCATACATACCAGAAGCAGAAATCACTCAAGAAGAACTGGCAAAACAAGACACCCTTATGTAGCCAGGAGAAATATGTCTCGCTCTCCAATTTATTACAAAATAGTATAGCTTCAAGACACAAAATGTATGGTGTGACCAAGGATACACCATAAATGCATTGCCATCCTCTCTGGGCCTTGTCATAGCCCATCAGACAGAGAATTTCACTTGGTGACCTGTTCAGGTGGGAGCCTAAGAGGAAGTTCTTTGTAAAGCTGGAAGGTGAACCCCCCTGTCCTGAGCTTCAGCATTTCAGCACAGAAGCATTTATTTTCAATTAAATAGATTTGTAGCCTAGGCTAAGTTTTGAAGAAGAAACAAACTTCTAATGTTGGTCCCATGACTCCTGTCATGAGACCACTGAGATTTACTTTAATGCTTTAATGCTTATCTCATTGTGCATGTTTTATCTCTCATTGCATTTGTGAACTGCTTTATGCATCCCAAAGTGCTTAAAAGACTGGAGATACCCATAAAATATAAGAGAACAAACCAGGAGAAATAACTACTGAAATATAGGATACAAAAACTTTTAAAAAATCAATGTAGAGAAACTGTTGAAATAGAAGATGCAAAGATGCATCCCTCATACTTTTTTAGGCTGAATCATCAGAGACTGGGTAAATTGGGGAAACTGCAAAAAATTTTTGGCTTGATTCATCATATTAGAAATAATATCACAGAATTTATCAATTCATTGCTGCAATACAGACACAGGTTTAAGCACAATAAAGCTGGGAATAGTGTCTCATACATTTGGCCTGCTAAACTACATAAAATGAGAGGAATATCACCTCACTAAACATGCTGGAAGCTGCTGAGAACTAGGAGATGGGAAATACAGAACAAAGAGGGCTGGGAGAAAATGCCACTAAGGAAGGCAAGAAAGGATGCATTTAGTCCTATATGTAATGAAGACTGACCTGACATTTGAGGTAATAAAAAGTGACAGCATGAAGTACTGCACATATTCATTTTATTTTCAGCCTGCAACATTATCCCCATGACTTTTGCCATATTATGTTTACAAAGTAAGGTCAAGCATGTCTGAGTACATGGAGAGACAACCTGGGAACATCAGGTTATGCTGACAGTGGGAGCAGGCTGTACTGCTCTGCCCTCCAGGACTACATTGAGCCAGTTTCTCACAACAACGGTGCTACGGGAGGGGCTGGACTTCTAGGTACAGACAAAAGAGGAAACCTGGGTCTTAAATCCTCCAAGGCTTTCTCAGCAGGATGTATCCATACTGTGCCCAATTTTCTCTCTTGCTTGGATCCATGTAATTGACCGAAACAAATGTAAGGAACTCAATAAATATTTTCTCCCTCTGCCTCAGTTTGGACTCCCACTCGATCTTCAGTTGCTCCAAAATGCACATTCCACCTCTTTGACATTTCTTTGAGGATCAGCACTGTAGGTGAAATTGTGAAATATTGATTTATAGCAAAGCTACAAAAACCTATTCCATCCCTAAATATAAATAAACCAGTTTTGGGAAGGAGCATGGAGGGGCAGGCAGGAGCAGTGGGAGGGAAGTGACTGCCAGGAGCAGGCTGAAGGATCCCCCAGTCCTCACAACTCACTGCTTTAGCCCACATCCTACATATGGACCAGCAGCAAGAGTCAAGGAAAAGAGTAATGCAAATATCTGACAGGAGAAATTGTGATGCTGCTGAACCATATCTCCAGATATAACATGTGAAATATTAATTTTATTTCAAAAAATGAAACATGAGTAAAATATTTTTCATTCAAAATGTGAGACTAGATTCTCCCAATGTGTCTTTTTTAGATGATTAATTTTACTTTATGTATCTTAATTTAAATCTAAGTGGAAATACTGTAGTATTATATAGACATCCCTTAAACCAATTATCATGACTCTTTATATGCATAAAGCAAAAAAACAAGTGTTTTCTTTAGAAGCTATTAGAAGAGTAAATTAAGAGTTAATTTTCTAAAGACTTAATCCTGGAAGGTGCTTAGCACCTTTAATTCTTACAAGAATCAAAGAGAAAACTAACATTTTCCCAATGGACTCATTGTCTTACGGCATTGCTCTAAAACCAGCAAAAATGCTTTCTGATAAGCCTGAACCATAGAGGAATATACCCTGTTTTAGTGTGATCACTATTTCATCTTGCCTCTGCTTGCCATAAATCTCTACAATTTGAGACTTTCAGAGGGAATTTGCATTGACATCACCAGGACAATTACAAACCTTCAGGACAGAGCAGCAGTGTAATGAAATAAATGGTAGATCCTTTATCAGAGAAAGCAGATGCCTTACAGCTAGGCTTCTTAGAAGAAAGATTATAGGTCTTAAAATGGAAGTGGAAGATATTTTCAGGTCAAGAGGCCACTACCAACTCCTCAAAGAAGAATTTTAGAAAGAAAAAAAAAAAAAGAGAAGCATTTTTCAAGATGAACAGGAACTCCACAGTCCATGCCTCCCCTAAGGAGCTTACAGTGGTCGAATGCCAGAGATGTCTCTAAACTTTGAGCCTGAGGGAAGATTTGAGATTTAACTGCAGATTTTAAGGCCTCTGCAAAGTGCATGTGCAAAATGCCTTTCAGTCCTGAAGCATTCCATAGTCACTTTTGCTCAGGCACTGAGAATTGCAGCAGGCAAAAGGCAAAGGAGAATCAAACCCAATGTCTGCCATGAAATAGAAGACCCTACTCCTTGAGATATTCAAAACTTACATGGACAAAGCCTGACTTGGCCTAGTTAGTTGGGTCTGTTTGAGCTGAAGCACGATAAACAACATAACCTCCACTGGCACATCCCTACCTAAATTACTCCATTGTAATTTAATTACCATTAAATTACCATTACCATGGTAATTTAATTAAGCATCTGCATTTTAGCATGTATGTTATTAATGCAGAGTCAAAGCGTCTGCGTTTCCAGCAATCTGCTTTTTCAAAAGACTTGTATCAGGAGTATAATGGATAAAATAGAGTAAGTCTTTTAATTTTTTTTCCCATTGGATGCATACCACATGTTCTGATTTCCTCACAAAACCAGGTTTCCTAGGTTTTGCCTGAGAGCAAAAGCAACACATAGAGACAAAGCATTTCTGGTGAGAGCCAGGAGTTGTGGAAAAGTAGAATAAATTTCAGTCATTTTTCTGTGGGTTAAACTCGTTCCTGATAAATATCCTCAAACCTGACTAAAGGAAGGAAAGCAGAGTGTCAGGGCATCAGAGACACCCAAGCGGTTGATTTTGACTGTTTCTCTCTCTGATTAAAAAAACTGAGTTTCATTTGATTGGAAACAATACCACTGATAAAAATGATGCAGCTGTTGCCACACACATACAAAATCCTCTTCTAAGGCCATATTTAAGCACTTAGTTTAGGAAGAATGAAGAGAAAACTTCTATATAAACTTCATTAATAGTTCTTTCTGTTTCATTAATGAAGTGATTCCAGTGACAGTGTCTTCAGTGCTAAGCTATCTGCAGATGCTTTGCCCTAGCCTCAGCTATCATCCAGCTTTATGAATTGGCCTGTATTAAACTGAAGAAGCTTATTCAATTTTCACTGATATGTCAGAAATATTTCTCAATAAAATAAAAGGTCAAATTAGCACTTTTCCCATGTCAATGACATTATATGAAAGGTCCTGTAGATATGCCCAAACAGACACACAGTCAGAAGAGAAACAGGTCCTTGAGAATATTGCAACTCATCAACAAATTAACTGTGGTCTTTTAAGCTCAACTGTGTCTAGAGTTTTCCAGAAATTATTGCCTTAAATAAAGACACTAAATCATGCTTTACAGGAAATCTTGCAGCTTTGTCAGACACTGATACTTATTTTGGGCTGAATTTGAAACCAGCATTTTTCAATTCCTTTAAATAACAGCTGACTGATTACAAGCCTAGAACTTTACCTCTGTTATTTATAGAGACTACACTCTCTCAAAGAGCAAAACAAAATTGCAAAGGCTAGTAACATAAATATCAAGGAAACTTCTTTGAAGATCTACACATTTCAAGTCTGAATTGTTTTGCTGCAAACACCTAATGCATAAAGTTTGTGCTAATGTGTTGGCTGGCAAAGGACCAACAATGTTGAATTTGTAACAGCTAAAACCATAATCTAAAGATCGCAGTGATGGCTGGTCTTATCTCTCTCTGGAAGACTGTAAATTCTGCTTGGTGAAATTTTCAGAGGTAGGCACTAGCACCAGGGAGTACAACAATCTTGCAGACATCAACTGATATCACTTGGAAAGAGAAAAAGACAGGTTAAATTGGAGAGATTCTTTCAACTGGGTAACTTGGTAGGACATAGTACCTTTAACTTCTGCCTGCTATTCTGACCAGAAAAACATTGCTCTTTTTGTTATATATTATACAATACTAGCTTGTGAATAGATCGAACGAGAAAGAGGAGCTAAATAGAGACAAATATGCAGGTAGGCTCCAAAACACTCCAAAGTGTTTTGGATCTCATTTTACTGGCTAATTTTTTCACATTATTCTTGGTTAGATAAAAATTGCCTGCTAGATTAGTGAGGTGGCTGTTTTACAAAATAAACAAACAAAACCAAATAGCAACAAAAACCCACCCCAAACCAAACAAAATAAACCTTGGCATCATTCCCGAGCCTGAGAGACAAGAAAGGAGTCTGAACAAGTACAAAACATTCTCAAAAGGTTTAGCACAAAACCTGCTGATGAAATGGCTACTAATGACCTGAGCTGGAATAGAGTATATATAGTTCACCCCAGACTTGAGGACAGGCAGAGAGCCTCTAAAAGCAAAAGGCTGCAGGCTCTGACATAAATTGTGGTCTGTACTTCAAATAAGTGGTGCCTTAAGATTTAGGTTTTTTAATGAAATCACCTCCTCCAGTGTCTCATTTAAATTCTTATTTCATATATAGGTTGGAGGAGCTCTATAAAATCACCCACTAGGAGAAGCTCAGAGTCAGATTACAGAAAACATTCCCATCTGAAGCACAATTCAGTGAGATACCTGCAGAAAATCCATTCTGATGGCAGATCATGTAAGGCCCTTTCCATCAGAAGCTAGTGGTCTCATTGCATTTGTGATTCCTGGCAGACTATAATCATGAATTGATGGATTTCTTTGTGTGGGATGTTTGTTAGAGTTTGAATGCTCTTAAAAAACTTAAGACAAGATGAGCTATTAAACAGTTCTCTGGAAGTGGTGCCTGCACTGAATTTCCTGGATAGAAATATGAGCTACACACTTAAATAAATACAAGGATAGAAAGATCAGATTGATTACACCTACATTAATCAATAGAAGAGTTCACATGAAGGCAAATCTCCCACACTTTCATGAATTGTCACTCTTACACACAACTGCTTTGCATATGCTTGGAGAACTGTCAAGATCCAACAGAAGTACTGGGGGCAGATAATGCATTGATAGGTGTGCAGGTGCTTTGGACAAATATCTAAAGGTTGGGTGAATTTTCAAAGCAGAAAATAAAGAATTATAATAATGAATCTCAGATATCCCTTCTTCAAACCCTTGCTGTAAACTTCAAATCCTGATCTTGCCACTTTCTTCCTCTGCACAAAAATCCTCCTGGCCTGTTTCATTACCCTCTGAAATTTGCACTACAGAGTGCTGGAGAGACTGTGTTCTTCATCCAGTGTGCCCAAGCCCATGTTTACCATGGTCTCAGCATCCCTGGGGGCTGCAGCTCTTGCACTCCTTGGACTGGAACACATTTTCTTTATGGGATTTATTTGCTAAAGATCTAAGGAATTACGAAACATATGTAAACCAATACCACAAAGAGTTCTAAAAGCACATAACCTGGTTTTGCTTCAAAGCAAAGTCACATCAATACATTTTCAGTAGCAGAATGCAACTGCTTCTTTTAACATGGGCCAATGGATTTCTTCAACTTCTCTGTCAATTGAATTCATGAACTGATGGATTTGAATTTGAATGCACATAATTTATTACTGCACATAATTTATTACTGAAAATTATACTGCTTTCACCATTCTCTCCTGCAATACCTCCTTTTCTTGCTCCTCAATAGAAAGTAAATGGTAGATGTGTATTGACTATAATTTTTGATCTATCCCTTAAAGCAAGTAAACTTTTTCATACCTGTAGCTCTTCTCCCACCCTTTAGTCCGTTTAACCATGCTCTCACTCAAGATGATACATGGGCTCTGGCAAATGGAAAAAGTGCATGTACTGGTAAACCTGGATTTAACCTTAGGGTTGTCACTGCTTTTACAATTAAGCCTATGGTTTGTTTTTTTTTCATCTCTAAAGACCTGTGTTATTAAAACAACAATGAAAGTTCTACTAGTTAACTATTTCTGTGTGTATGAGTGAAAAGCATTTGGAAATGCAATAAATTCTTAGGTCATATGGAAAACCAAATAATCCTTATTCAAAGACCAGAGGTTACAAACAGATATTAAGATGCATACGATCATACTATGATCTAATGTATCAAACTACTAAGGCACAGCAAAGTAATAATGACCCCACAGAACAAGTGGTAATAGTTTAAAAAAAGAGAAAGTTAAAAAACAAACAAACAAAAAGTTTGTTTGAATTCCAGAAAACCTTCTAGCAATGCTGATCTTTTTTTGCCAACTAAATGAGTTTCCAGTGATTTCAGGATTCATACACAAAATGGAATTGTTTTACAAATATTACAGAACAGAATCTCCCGTTGACACAGAGAGCTTTGTTACCACTGTGAAGGGTTGAAGGCACAAGCAGAAATCACTGTCTTGGCTTTTATCTTCTGTCATTACCACAAGGCATGTCTGGCACACGGTCGATAATTTATCTTAGCTAAAATCAGATCCAGAGAAGGCAAAGGACTCCTGAGGTGTTCAAGTTTCACCCCTTCCTCAATAATTTCCTTTGATATTGAGAGAGTAAAGACTGTAGGATAATTGACAAGATCGTCCCTGACACACTGCTTTCCTACCAAAGCTATCACGCCCTTGGAGCTCTTGCACTGAGATGCACAAGCTGCTTTTTCAAGGATGAATGGAGCTTACCAATCACCTATCCTAAATTTATAGCAAAAATAAAGAATGCCATAAGCAACCTGGAGTCAGAGCAGGAACCACACAATTTTTTTTCTACAGGCACATATTTCCAGTTAGATATAATGGAAATAATGAACACAATTAGGCTAAGAAAGTTGTTATTCATGATAGATCAGCAACTCCTTAGAAGAGGGAAGTTCTTGAAATTCTTTAGGGAAGCATAAACATTTATGAAAATGAAGACAAAACCTGAGCCTTCTTGAATGAGCAACAAGCAGAAGGGAGTTTGCTTGCTTAGAATAGGTGCGAAGCAAATACGGTGAATTTTGCGGTCATTGATAATAGAACCACAAAGTAGGTAAAAGTTGTTGTGGTGCTGATCTTAATAATGCTCTAGAGTTCCCTCAGAGACCAGCTTATCTTACTTAGTGGATGCTGATTTCAGGTAGAGGGTAACAAAACAGGATGTCAATGCTAAAGGAGTCTTGAAGTCTCTAACAGATTCTGCAACGCTATGAGCAAACATTACACTCAACTATAGTGATTTCCAGCATTTGATTCCTACAGGGTGCCAGCTTAATTTTCAGAAAGTGCAGTTTCTTAAATAAGACACATTTATTTGTGTTACCATCATTGATCTTTCATTAGGTCATAGTAGTGACACAGATCATTCAATAACACAAAAAATCTAATGCTATACAATTTTGCTATCACACATATTCACTCACATATTTTTTGGGTTACAAAAATCATCTCCTCTCCTGAAACTATCTGTCTTCCATCAGCACAGGCTGACTGCCTTGCCAACTTTAATCTCTGGTCTTTCTTTACTGTTGCAAGTCATTAATCAGGTACTTCCATCACTGTAACCAATGGCGACCCTATCTATAATCATCTTCAACTGCTCTTTGAGAGCTTGCTATCCACCAGTGTCAGTGCTTCCTAGACAGGTTATAAAAATGTGCCATCCTAAATCCCACATGGGCATTAATCACTTGACAAGCTTTTGCTGTTACAGTTTCCCAAATTCTAGTTGCAGCTATGTTCTTTTTTACTCAGAACAGTATTAATTGTAATTATAGTAAGACAGTGCTCCAAAAAAATCTGGGAGATAGCAAATTAAAACATAAGTAAGATTGTAATTCTATAACACTTTTTCCTTGGTAGTCCAAACACAATGAATATTCCCCTTGCTGGTTTTGCTGTGCAAGAGAAAAGGGGAGCAAACAAACATTTAATCTTGATAAGTCAAGCCGGCAACAGATTCATAGATTTGAGGCTAGAAGGGATCTTTAGTTCATCAAGTTTTCCTTCCCATCTAACATGCCAGACAATGTTACCTTTTACTGTGTTACCTTCAGTGAGCTGAAAAAGAAAAAAAAGGACACTGATGTTTGACTAAAACTCATTTTTTTACCAACAGACACCCAGTCTTGAAGGAAAGTTGCTAGCTTTGTTAAGAAAAAAAAACAAAACAACACAGACAGTGAAAAATTAAATTTCAGCATACAGCACACAGTATTGCAGCCTCCTGCATGACTGCCAGGCTGTTTCCCTGCCCAGTTTCTAGAGGTACACACGCAGCAACTCCTCCTCCTGAACGTCTCCTGCTCTGCAGCTACCCAGCCTGCCATTCCTCCCCCCCCACCCCTCTCAATTTCTGTCCTCCTCTGCCTCCACCCAAGTAATTTTCTGTCCAAGAAATTTGTGGATAGAGGCAGAGGCATTGCCTTGGCTGGTAAAGAATTCACAAAGAGCATTCCTGTTTGCTGCCTATCACTTGCTTGCTATTGCCTAGGTGGTTTTGATTGCACCTGACATCTTCCTTTCCAAAACCTTCTACTTTCAGAACAATGTGAAATTCAATTATTTCAAAACAATAAGGGCTTATAGGACAGATCATCAAAAACCCTGCTAACAAACCTTGTCTGCAGACTCAAAATCTACAAAACCTGCAATTTCCTCCAGTAGTTTCCTCCAATAGCTAAAACTCTGATACTGTGGCTTATTTATTTATTCATATCTATTTAAATTAGAATGGAATTAACTCCCTGCTGTTCTTATTATTTGGAGACTTTTCTCTCCTAGAATAAATATCAACACTATTAGCTTCAACACTATTAGCAATTTTTGGGTAGCTTTTAAAAAATTGCTTTGGGAAAAGGAGTCCCTTCAACACTCATAATCTTAGTATCTTCCTGCTCCCTTTTTTTTTTTCTCTGAGGAGAGAAAAGCTGAGGGGAAATGAAAAAAAAAATTGAGCTCTGGTATTACCCTCTGAAACCAACTTCAAAGTTCCAGAAGAAAATATAAGGGATTATACTTATATATATATGCACACATACATAGATATATACACGTACTTAAAAACTATTCTTTCTACAAAAAAAAAAGTTCAAAAATATTTTGGTTTTAGGTCTGAAATCCTGTGAAATTTCTACTGCCATTTCAGAGGGGTTGGTGGTGCATCTATCTTTCACTCACTCCTCCTATCACTGCATCTCCTCTGGCTGTCCTCAATGCACGACTCCCCAGCTATTTATCCTGGCCAGGAAGAAAATTCACAGCTCTGCTGCTTCTCCCCTGTCTCTGTCTGTTATCCATCATCCTCAGAGCAGGCTGGGACCCCATTTGCCATCCTCTCCCATCACATACATTTCGTTTCCATCTCCCCTTTCACACTGAGCACCCACACTTAACTAATGTGCCAGCATTCAACCTGGTTTTAGAGCAGGGAGCACGTGTCTGGGGAAGCTGCTTTCACTGATTTATTAGGTGAATTTGAGGGAGTACCTAAATCCACTGATCCCACAATTTATGGGAAGAGTTATGTATACAGTTGTCATCCAAGCACACAGGTAAGGGAAAGCTTTACAGTCTTGCTGGGAAGGTCACCTCCCTCCGTGTGTTTTCCGTAGCTGGAGCCACAGGGGAAGGTAATGGCACACCAGTGTGGGCACAGAGCCCCTTCCTGGGAAGATCAGACAGGCAGGACAAAGAAGACCCTGGCCTTCAGCACCCACAGGGCAGGTTGCCCCAGCTCTGCATTTTGCTCTGCCCATTTAAATCACAGAGTATCTAACAGCCATTGTCACTGGAGACCTGCTCTGGACAGGCCCATCCAGGTTCAATAAACAAAGAAGTCTGAATTCAACAAAATTTAATTCTGTTGTCTTCCAAAGTGAATTATGTTAAACCAATTTAAAATGGCTTTAATTCTTTTTGATAGTATTATTTCACATCTTAATTCAGGTTAGTAATACACTTTAAAATGAACAGGCTTGCTTGTTCTCAAAGTCCTATCCTCAGTATTGATTCACAGACAAGCCCTTATTACTTTACAGATAATGCTAGTCCAGTGAAACATTAATAACGACACAAGTGATACCAGTTGCTGAATCCAATTTTTTCAGGAAATGTTATTTTCTCTGAAGAGCTCAGATTTAGTCAGAATCAGTTTTTCTGATTAAATTAGCACAGAAGATACTATATAAGAGTATTTCTAAATAATTATTCATCTTAAATAGGATGCCACATTCATAAAACATATAAAAACAACTCATTTCGACAAGTAAGGGAAAAATATGATATCATTATTGCAAAAATATCACGTGAAAATATTGAAATAATATTGATTATTAAAACATATTTCAAAACTATGAGAAGGATGTATATTAACTACCACTGTTGCTGGCTATCTTCCTACTGCTATGAAGGCAGACAGCATAAAAATAATGTCTAGTTTGCTGAATCCAGGTTTAAATCCAGTTGTTGCCTTAGTCCCTGCTTTCCAGACTGAATGCCTGTGGGGTTTGAACCCAGAAAGCAATCAGCTGACACTAATAAGTTGGCAAGAGCTGAAGTGCTTTCATTAACTAAATAGCTGGACCAACATTTAACACCAGACAACAGCGCTGTGCCACATGTTTATTAATTGATGTTTCAGTAATATATTAAAGACTTTTTCCATTTAATTTTGAGACAGATGGTCAACCCTCAGACTCAGGAGAAATCAGGCTGTTACTTGTGGCCATGCAGGAAAGAGAAGAAGCTGAGGAAACCTGAGCTCAGGAGGTTCTGGAAAGGCCCACGCAATTCATTGCTGCTGTGGGATCCTCTGTCCTGAACAAGAGCTGGTCTTTGAGAGAAGAATGAATAGGGGTCATTCTCACAAGAAACAGCAGATACCACTACCTGAACACAAGATTTAAACAGTGTAAAACACTTAATTTAACTTTTATGTGTTTTTTTTCACACTGACAACCAAACTGGATTTGTGAGATTACAAAGCTTTGCAGAAAGATCAGATGATTAAAAATCAAAACATAACCAAGCCCTGCCTTCTCCTGAAAATCTCAATGTTTCAAACTTTTATTTTCATATCAAATTGCCAAGAACAAAAATAACATCTCAGAAGTTGTGGGAAAACCTAGCTTGTTAAAAGTTGGCTGCTAATACGTGACATTTCAAAAATGAACTAATTTAAAAATACCTCCTACATAGAATTATTTTCCATTTATTTGATAACATATACTACTGACATACAATTTCAAGACATGATACAGCAATAGATGTTTAATGACTGCAATAGTTGAAGCCCTCTATTATTGTATATAAAACTCTTAGAGGAAGCTGCTCTGTAGAACAGAATGAAGCATCTTTTTCTAATTTAGAGATCAAAATAAGTAATTTAAGCAGAAACAAAATATATTTTTTTTTTAAATCGTGATAATGGAGATTTTTGAAAATACATATTATGAAGATCTCATTTTTAACAGAAAATAATTTGAGAAAATGTATCTAACCAAGGTACCCTGCAATGTCCTTTTCTGCCAAAACAAAAGTCCTGAATGAAAACTTATAAACTAATTTTAGGAAGGTTTGTGGAACTAATCATATATCAGCATGGTTTTAGAAAGATAAAAAAAGTTATTACTCTGTGGACTCCATTTATATCATCATAGGATTTAATACTGTGAAATAGCCTAAAAAGAGTATACACCACATCATATCTGTTGACTTTCTGGTCCTCAAGGTCAAATTTAATTGGTATAGAAATACTTCCTATTAACTCTATTACTGTTTGTGTTTATGCCAAAGTGAAGTTGCCTGTGTAGAATTCATTAGTCATTGATATCAGAATGTTCATCTTAGAGGAATTGAAAGATATTAGATTTAGAGTAGATTTTATGGTAATTTATTAAGTGATTGAATAACTTGCATGTCTACTTATTTTGAATAACTGCATGAAATTTCACTCTAATTAATGGAATAAATTAGTCCTATGTCACCTAAACAACCTTTATTTTTCTATTAACATTTTGTCTCATAATAATATATGCCTAATCATATTGCTGAGAAGTAGGGTTGAAAGTGTTTTAAAGGAGAGGAGCAACAGACAAATCTGAATGATGATAAAAGGAAGCCCTTTGCATAGATGCAGTGCAGTGCATTTTTACAATAAAACACAATGTACTCCAAGACTGCCACTTCCCAGGTGCTATGTGGATCTTGGAAAAGAAAAGAAGGAGATTTCTTTTAGCTAGAAGCAACCTCAGCCATAAAGATCTTCAAATCATGTCTTGGAATATTTACTCCTCAATTTTAGAGTATCAGTGTGAAGGTTATATCACCAGGAAAGCTGAAAATACTTATTTTTCAGGGAAATAAATCCTTTCCCTGTGAAAGGTGGGAGATGCCATAACATGGCAGGATCCAAGGCTGGATTATGAATTACAGCTACACAGGATGGCATATTGTATGGAAATCTGAAAACAAAATAGCAAGGTCTGGCCATGTTGAGAATAAAAGGCAATCTTGGACCTAATCAGGGACCATGTGAAGTTGAATATCACAAAACAAGATAATCAAAGGACCCTTTTATTCCATTTGGGGTGGGTTTTTTATTCATTTTGGGGTTTTTTTTTGAGATTAAAAAATATATCTTGGTGAGATCAGCTTTGCAATGGTTCCCAAAAGGGATTGCCTCTTCTGCTATTATTCTGACATTCAGAAAAAAATTCCAAATTGAGATTAGAATTATTTTTTCTATCAATTTTTAAAATCATTTAGATCTTTTATGATTTAACTACAGAAATACCAGGGCACTGTAGTGTAAGAACAAAAATTACTTCTCTTGAAAGTATCTCCACTAACCTCCTATTGATGACCACATCATGTCATTCAACCCTGAGCAAGAAAACAGCTTAATGCCATTCCACACATTTCACTTTTTTATCATTTTTTTCTTATGAAAAATACACTGATTTTAAAACCACTCCAAACCCACACCAGTGGTCAGGCTCATGTCTAACCTGTTAAACATGTTACCAGTACTGCTACTGCTGCTGTTCAAAAAAAAGCTGCACATTCCTGAAACAGAAAGACACACGAGCCCATTTTTAGTGAGAACAAGAAAGGACCATTTTATATGAAACACCAGTTTTTTGTCTGAACACCTATTCCATTTGGAAATCAGAATAATTTTCTTGTTCCTTTGCCCCATGTTAAGGGCTCTGAACAGCCTCAGTATCTTGCTTGTCAGCTTAACTGAGATCAGAACTAAAAGGTGTAGAAATGTGCATCAAAATGCTCTGCATCAAGACAATTGCTTTTCTCTTCTCTTTAAACTAGTTCTGCAGTGAGCAGCACTGTCCTTGGCTCTGTAGATTTAAAGACCTTTTAAATAAACATAACAATAAAATTCCTATCTTTCATGTAGGATTTCTCTATGACCTGGATTTGTGATGTTTTCCTGATCAACTTCTTTGCAATTTTGCTTTTTGCAATTGTTTAGTACTTTCTTTCTAATTTTTAAAAATAATTACATTTAACATCTGAGCTTCATTTTTCCTGTTTTTAATGACAAAAATAGAAAACTAATTTCATTTCATTCTCAAGTTATTTACATATTTATAATAATTTACATTTCAAACTCAAAGAATAAATCCAACTCAGAACACCTATTTTTTATTTCTAAGCAAGCTGTATTTCAAAATCATAATAATTGTCTACCACACACTCTTCAATCCATAAATATGATGCACCATTTCCCTTCTGAATTTCAATTAAACATTGTGATTGAAAATAAAGAAAAAAGAACCCATTTTCAGGAGGACGCTAATTACTGGAAAATTAGAATATGAATGTATCAGCCTAGGAACTGGTATTTTGGCATCATAGCAAGAACAGCAGCTAAGAATCAGAATGAATTACTGGCTTGAGATTAACCTGAAATGCAGAAACCTGCCATTTCCCCAGGCTGGTCAGGCTTGTTGTATTATTTATTCCAGTGAAACCACAATGTCTGCTTTTGATTGTGAGCCAAAAAAGATCATAGAAATTGTCAAGCAGAAAACTTGCATAAAGTGCCCCTAGCAATAACTTCCCACTTGCACTTGAACTTGATTTACATAGGCAGTAGAATTGGACCCAAAAATGCTGACTTTACATCAGGCAGGCCCATCGTAAAAAAGAAATATTGTCTTAAAATATCCAAACATATTGGGTTACTTGATAGATTACTTGAGTAGTTTCCAATTTGCAACTGTATCAGTTAAGATTTCAATGCCTAAATAGATACAGAAGAGAAAATTCCCTTCCCCTGGATTTCTCTTTCATGACTACTGCAGAGAAGAAATCTCAGTTGCTCATGCAGTAGGTGAACACTGGGCTTACTCAAAGTGCCAAAAATCTTCCTTTTTGGCAAGATAAAAGTATTAGACATTCTGTTTTCAGTCACTACTAGTGCTGCTTCAGTAGCTGGGTTTCTGAAGATCTTCCCCATCCCTCTCTCAACAAATGTTTAAGGAAAAACCAACCTATTTTTTAGGTAGAATTTAAGGAGATGTATTAGAAATTAGCAAGATCTCCTAAACTAATTTCAAATTGTTATTTTGCAGCTTCAAAGCCATGCCTGTTGCTGGTGCTTCAACCCCTCCTTCTTTGACTCATGTTGCTCTTCAAAATGACTGACACTCATTACAAAAGGAGGTGTAACCTAAGTAGCTGGTACAGGAAAAATACAAAAACCTCACCATCTGACAGAAGCCAAGAGACCAGAAATTTCTGGGTTGCTAACAATAGAGTTGCTATTGATTAGTATTTACAGTAAAGAGCTGCAGAGCACAGAGGTCCTTTTGTGATTGATAATCACCTCCTATCTCAGAAGAAGTAGATCATCCACAGTGGGATGAAGTTGCATTCAGCACAGGCCTCCAGACTGGGATTCTCAGCAAGCCAAAATTTATTTTGCCCCCCTGACCCCAAAGGGCATCTGACTTGGAACTGCACCCAAAAAAACCAGCTTGAGATCCAGCTCTGTGAACTCCTCATTTCTGGCATTTTGGCTTCTCCCTGAACACACATCCAGTATCTTCAGCATTAGGCCATAACCAGACCCCTGAGAGTTCAGATTTCTCATTCAGAAGCGTAGATTTCATTAGATAGTATACAGATATTCCACATGATCTTAGTTAGAAGGCCACGAAATTAATGATGAGTTAGTTAATTAATGGTGGATGTTGCAGCAGGTGGCAGCTCTACTCCAGCTGGTTCAGCCACCTGCTATTAGCTACATGTTAGCCTGGCTGCCCTGTACCTAGCACTTGAAAAGTGTTATCTCAAGCTGCAATTAAATATATGTCCTTTATCTGCAGTCCCTTTCTCGGAGAGAGGGGCATGACTCACCACTCCAAATTCCAAAATGCTTCTTTTTACAGAAACACGTTGTAAATTTTGCATTAGCACTTCAGTAAGGGAAAAAATACCCTCTGTCAGCCTGTTGCATTTATATCAATAAACATGTCATTTTGACATTGGAGTTTCCTTTTATAAAAGTACATGTACTTATTAATTGTGATACTATGTATATCTGGGACAAAGAGAACTGAAAAAAATCCTTTTCTGCCCAGCATATGAAGCAATTAAGTAAAAAAAAAAAAAAAAATGTAGGTGGCCTGTGTCATCAGCAATAATCTCTCTCATTTGTCTGAGGGATGAGTTTACCTATTAAAATTTAAGGGTAAAGATCACAAGTTCATTCATACATAGATACACTTCTTATAAGAAGCAATCTCTAAATTTACCATGAAAATTATTGGCCTGAAAATTCTTCACTAGACCCATGACACTCCCTTCCATCATGGACTGTGGATCACAATCAATGGGAAATTTCTCTAAGTGCAAAAGGCTTGGCCAGATCTCTAGACACAAAAGGAGAGACAAACTCAGACAACTCACTTTGTACATATAAAGCAATCCTTCAAACAATCACAATCAACTGGAGGAATGACGTGAAATGATGGAAAAAAATGCAGCAAAATACCACTGATAAAACCCATCCTGTCTCCTTATTAACTTTCCTTCCAAAAAATGCTCTTTCAACAAAAATCCTGAACTAGTGGCAGGAAAGGCCATCTCCATACCTCATCAAATGGTGTGTGAATATTTAGTGAACACCTTTTCTTCTGACATGCTTTAGAGATAATTGAACATTTATCACTTCTTTTTGAAGTTGTTGGACTAGGTACTTAAGAGGTCCCAGTCAGCCACCTACCATATGTTTAGGATTAGTTTGTGCTGGATCATTACAAAAAGAATATAACACAAGACTAGTTAAAACAGTAACAGACTGGGTGTTCTATTTTGTTTTCCTTGCCCATCTCTAAATGAAAATTTATTTTAAATGTCATCACCTTTTTTTCTTCCCAATATAATTTTTTTTTTCTGGGTGACAAAGTGTACTCTATCTCTTCAGCAGGCAAAAAGGATCAAAAAGAGACAGGATTAAAAAAAAAGATTAAAAATACAAAGACATATCATATTGCAGATACAGTTTCCCCCCACTCTCATTTCATTTAGTTCAAAAATGAAAGTTTTGAGAAGCAGTAGAACATATATTCATCAGCTGGGAAATGAGAAAATAGTTATTGTTATCACTTATTTTTTCATCTACTGAGCAGAACAGAAGGTATCACTTAAATAAAAAATCGACAAGAGGCTCATATTTTCCCCCGAAGTTAAAACGTATATTTTAAAAAGTCATCAATTTTTATACATAAAGATTCAGGTAGCATAGATCTCACTGCATTTCTAGGTATGCTTTTCCAATAGACAGCTATCCTTCACTGCACACCCTATTTCTAATAAGTCTGTCTCTGCCTTCTCTTCCAGCTATTGGATTTCATTATGCCTTTTCTCTGATAAATTGAAAATCTTTCTGACACCATTATTTCATTTTTCATTGCTGAGGAATCCCTTTCAATCTCACGTGCTCTTTAGCTGGAAAGTATTCCATGGATGGGAGGGAGAAAACTGCAATATCCACTTACCGCACTGCATGACAGCTCATCCTGGCCAAATTTAAATGGCCAGCTACCAGAAAAGCACATTAATAAAAAGACAGACCTTGAAAGGGCAGCCATTTCAGTAATGATATGGTAATTATTAAGCTAAGCACTTGTAGGGAGGAAGTAGTATCCAAATTTTATGAAAGCATGAGACCTTGTCAGATTCCCCTAGTTTAGAAGTTAGAGCATGCTACCTGAAATGACTGTGGACTGAGGAGACTGTATTTCTAGATATCTGTGAGTATATGTATTTATTGAAAGTTCTTACTTTTTATCATCACTTACTAGCACAGAACCCATATACTATTAAGTCTCTATCACATGTTTTAATGTTTATTTTATAATGTGATCATATATATTACCAGAGAAATCAGAGATTTGAAGAAAAATTATTAAAAGATTGAGAAAAAAAAATTATTTTATTAACTCTTCACATGTCATTGCAATTCACCATCATCAACATTCTTTTCACTCAACTAAGACCAAAAAAAGGCTGTTTTAAATTTTAATTGCAATGTCACATATTCTGATGCTATATCCACCTTAGTAACTGCAAAATGCTATGATATGCATTTGATAGAAAGTAAATGGATTATAAATGGAAAATAGATGGATTATATCGATAGTAAAGTTAAAATGAGATGCTAGATTTCCCCACTGTTCTTTGCTGACAGGCTGAAGGTGGAAGAAAATGGTAGTATAATATCAAATACCATTCAGCTTTCAGCATGACAAGTTAAAAGCTGTTTTCTTATTTGACATCACTGGGCAGTGCTAGAGTTAGAAGTTTAAATCAGTTATTAAGAGACTTATACACATTAAGCCATACAGCTGTAAAATTTGGCTGCCTGTCAGAGATTCTTCTGAAGCTGGGACAGCCACTGCACACAGAATTTCAGTGGCAAAACACCCTTAATGAGCCCCAAAAGTTTGACTGTATTCTCTCCAAGGATGTGAAAGAAGTTTTGGAGAATTAACGAAACCATGGCACAGGACACCAAAAGTTGAAGTTGGCACACATGAATTGCACTGAATGACAGAAGAGTGAGAGGGTTAGTAATCAACAATATTAATTGTTTAATTGCAGTCACACACAGCATGATGGCCAAGAGGAGACTACAAATACCATAGAGATGCTATAACTGTGAGACATAGCAGAAAGAGTTCAAGACCTGCTGATGTCCTCAAGCTCAAAAACATTGACACTTCTGGACCAAATCATTCTTTCCTAATTCTCTCCTCTCTACAATCGAAGTTGCATCCTTATTCATGCAAGACATCAGTCCCTTTGGTCTCTGCCCTCATTTCCCAGTCCTCAATATCCAATCCAATCCTCCCATAGCCATCACACTGTGATATCTTCTAGACTTTCTCCATACACCTCTTAACTTAACAGGTCCTGGGGATAGGATGCCAGATCCTTACACAAACCTAAACCAGCACAGTTTGTGCTGTTGTGCTAGCTATCCTCTTATCTGGCTTTAATAACTTTTCTTCCTAAGGCGTTTCAATCAGAAATAGAAATACCCCGGATAATTTTCCACACTTGTGTCAAATGGTTAGACAGTTGATTAACATCACTTTTCCAAATTTATTCTTTTAGCTGAGGAAAAGACAGACCAAACTCAATCCTTGCACATTTAAAATGCATGAACTAGCTTGGCCACCTGGGCATGCATGGCAGCTCGCCAATCTGTACATATGTAGTTCTTAACCAGACAAAAAAATGTTTTGGTTTACCTGTAAGACATAGGAGGACAGAAAAAGTACTCTAACAATGGTGATTACAGAAGATGTGGGAAGCTGGAATGACTGCAGAGCAGAGGCAGGACATATGAAATAAATACATAGGAAACCAGGGCTCACACGTCAGATGCTCACTATTGTGACCTGGGGTCCAATGTATTTTAGAGCTTCACAAAGTTTAGTGCCAGAAGGACACATTCCTGGTTATTACTGAGAATGTTACCCAAACACTAAGTGATCAATCCAGTAACTTAAATATTAGTAAATCACTGGAGTCTACTGAGGACTAAATTCCTGTATTTCATAGAAGAACTTAAAAATTACACTCGTACCCAAGGCCACTGTAATGGCTTGGAATTCACAGCAAGAGATGTCAAAGTTTTCTGCCAATAAAAACTATTCTGTGGTAAAGAAGATGGCAGACTGCATGGAAGTGCTGAAGGGCCTTGTGACTGCTTCACCAATAAAACAACAGGCTCTGAGATGACTGAGCAGGAGTGAGATCTCTGGAACAACTGCTCAGGTCCCTATTAACTGCTGCCCTACAGCTCTGCTCTGTAGCAACCTAGCACTGGTTGAACCTGTCCCCCAGCAATGGCTACTCAGACACAGTAAAAGTGAGAAGTTCCCTGTCCTTTCCAGCCGAAGTTTCTCTCTTGCAATTGCAGGTACAGCCCAAATACCTAACTCTCATATGTCTCACAGACATGTTGAAAATGGTTAAGACTTATTATTATTGCAATATAAGCCTTGCTAAATCTCTGACCTGTTAACTGGGCAATTCACATCACCCTTCAAAATTGCTTTTCCTCCTTTTTTTTTCTTGCTACCCTGTTAGTCATAGCACTGTCCTTTGCCATTTCACAAAGGATAAAAAGCAAGATGAAAGAAGAAAGAAAATAGAAATACTGTATCTGAAAAAAGAAGTGAAAGGAGTCAGGTTGCTATTCTCAAGTATCTCAGGGGAAAGTTAAGTATATCCTGTAATTTTGGAGAAGACACTGAAAGGAAAGCTGAATAGATTTTGTTGAAGGAAAAGAAACTTCTCATATTGCATGGAACTAATCAAAAGCCCCAACTCCTATGATCCACAGCCCCTGTGGTTTGTCATAAACTGATAAAAACCAGCTATCTGACAACTGTAAGAGAAGCAACTCGCCTGGGAAATAGAGAGTTGACTGAGGAGCATTTTGTATCAAAGAGACACGAGCTGAGATTCACCAGTTGCTATGCATAAGAAATGTGGCCACTACACTCATTAATTCTTGAACACTCTTTATTTTAGTGCTAAAAGTGGTGCGACATTTAGGTCACCTTTAGTCTGAAGCTGGCATTTGCTTCACAATTAGATTAATGAATACTCAGGGAAAGCTCAACAAATGCTAAAATCCAGTGAAATTGAAAACACTTTGGTGCCCATTAGAAGCCTACATTTCATCAGGAAAAAATGACTAGTTCATTTTGACCATAGGATAATGCATAGGTTTGTAGAATTTTCCTAGGTTTTTCTCCAAATATACAGCAGTCTTTCCACAACCCTGTCATATACTTAAGGAATGACAAAATCTTCACATCTCGGAGGGTGTCTCTGACCTGAAGGGACTCAAGGGAACAAATAATCTTACTCCAAGGTCTATCATCCTGATTGTAACGTAGGAGAGGAACTGAAACAATAAGAAAAACCCCTTGTAATCTTGAAGATAGGAGAGCTATAGGTCATCCTTGCAAGTAGAATGCAAGCACTAACATGACCTCAGTCTGTGCAGAAGGATTGTGCAGCCTCATGGCCAATGATGTGAAAGCACACCCAGCATAAGATGGTGCTAGTGAAGATGGGAGCAGGGATGGTTTTCCTCCCTCTCCCCCAGTAAACCCAGACCTGCATATGTTAATTAATAGTCCTTATGGTCTGAAACTGAGGCATTAATAAGCTCTGTGTAGCCTGTGCTATCATAAAGTACAAGGTCATGCTTATACGGACTAAGATCAAGATATTTGATCTATGCTGATGTCTCATCAGTTAGAAAAAATAGAAGGGAAAGGCCTGATGTGCATTTTTCAATGAGAGGATGATGAGAAGTAATTAATTTGGTGTGATCATGAAAAAGCTAAATCACTGCTAGGATCTAAAAGATGAGGTAGTTCCAGTAGTGATACAAGTTACTAACGATGTTGTAAAAGCCTCCATCCAGAATATTGAACATAATTCTGGCCACCTATGTTGGAGAGAAATTTGTTCAAATGGTAACAGATGAAGAGACTGGCCATTAGGCTACCCAAGGGAACTTGGAAACCATTGCAGAGACTGAGATCTCACCTTGATTAGCCAGGAAAGCGGTCATAATAGAGCTCTCTTCAGATATAACACAGGACTGAAAGGTTAAAGAATTTTGAAACCTCAAGGTCGCTGCTAGTGAGGAAATAAAGCAGCACAGCTTGGACCTCATGAAAAGTACAGAGAAAATGAAGAGAAAAGGTCTGTAAGCTTGGAAAGTTTCGCAACAGCCTGCTTGAAAAAGCATCAAGGAAAAGCTCACTCATTCTAAGGCAGAAAACAGTCACTTAGTGGGAAGAATCCCACAAAACTGTAAACTCAGGATAATTAGGTCCTGCCCAATCCTGCATTACCACAAAGCTTCATACACTGCTGACATCCACCTAATTCTGAATCCAGTGGTAGCTGATCAATAGATTCAAAAATATTTGGAGAGTGGGCAGACCCACAGCAAGCCTTGTTTGTTTAGACCCCCATAATAAAAACCATTCACGTGACTGAAAACCTTCTACAGAACTCAATAAAAGACATCAAGCAGAGCAGATAGAAAGAAAACAGCTTGCCCAAAACACAGGGAACACAACTGGTTATCAGGGTGGCTGGTTCCACTTAGGTATCTTATCACCTGGTTTGGTACAATTAGAGATATTACTTTCCTTTTAGATTCTAAAGATTAAGAGACAATCTTTTCTTCAACCCAGCAAACCCTGTTTCAGTATTACTGTATTGAGCTTGAATAGTTAAATGGCATCTGAAGGTTCTTTAAAACTATAAAAAAGAAAAAAAGAAGGTTTGATAAAAGGTTATATATCTGCTGTACACTATATTATCTTAGCATAAGTAAAAGTATACTTCTTTTAATCAAAATATGACAAAGAGGGCACATCTACATTGATATATGGACAATGTAATTCTACAAGCTGTCAGAATCACAAATAGAGAAGATGAATTTTAAAGGCAGGAAAGCAAACATACTCAATGTGAGAAAGGTTACTGCTGAAAGGACTAATCTGACTTTTTAGAAGAGCATGGAAAAGATATTACATGTTGACCTTAGAGTGTGTCACCAGTTGTTTTTCAGAAAAAAAAATATAACAAGTCCTAACACTCTTTATGCTTTTCAGCAGCAAAACTCATCTCAAAACATCTAGCTTGTCATCTGTGCAACTTTGCCCTTTACATACAGAGCTTCTAGGTGAATATACTTATCGCTACAGATTTCCCTGCTGCTCTTGGCTAAGAAGTCAACAACAAATTCATGTTACCTCAATGTTTTTTCTTTTTTGTGAGGGGCGGTGAGACACTTTATTTTTCACAAGACTCCGCCTAGTTTCACATTTAGCAAGCAAACTTTGCACCTGTGAATTCAGACGCACAGTAGATTTGATTTATGATTAGAACCTAGGCTGAAAACACAAACAAAATGGGTCTGCTTTATCAGTAACAGGTGTAACCACAAGTTGTTCTTAAATTTCAGTATCTGTAGGTTTACAGCTACTCTTCAAATAACAAGTCTACTAAAGAAAGATATTACAATAAATAGCATTCCAGACAGCTTGTGTTCCAGCTGTGTTGTCTTTATTTACCAGACCCCATACCTGGTTTTCAGCTTGTATAACACCCTGACAACCCACAGACAGAATAAAGAAAAACATGTGTGTTTATCTTGGTGGCTAGTCTGTAAACCACAGATATAATTTCACAGATAAAAACAATTTCTGCTTGAAGTTAGTGGTTAAATTGCAGTTTTCTGATTTTAGAGAGGAGAGGCTGGGTGACTTGCAATTTACTTCTAGTTTGCCTAAGCAGTGTATCTAATGTTAATTGAAAGAGTAGATATTATTTGACAACACTGCTGGAAATCTGGCTGGATTCCAGGAAAAGGGGAAAAATATGATAGTTTATTTTGCATTAGCTATTCTGAATAAAATACCTAACTTAATCCAGATTACTTTTCCCCCTAGAGGGATTGATAATCCAAAAATGGCCAGAAGACTATAAGGGAAAATACATTTTTCTATTTCAGAGTTATCACCTGTACTTTCCTCTAATGAAAAGTAGCTGAGAGACATTTTGTATTTCCATAGAAGTGAGAGACAACAACCAATTAGGAAATTACATTCTGTTTGTCATCACTCATCAACATCCCCAGTCCACTCCTGCAATAAAACCCCCACATAAATAATGCAAGAGGAGACTTTTTACAGGTAAAATGAGCTTAGAATAGCAAAGTTCCCTCTCAAGGAAGTGATTCTGATCAGTTCTGTACAGGAGAAGGAGGGGGCAGGGGTGCTGTGTGGAAATCCTGCCTTTGGTTCTTTTCTGCATTTCTGTTCAGGATGTTCCCTCATCACACAGCAGATATTCAGCATCAGGAGGTGATGGGTCTTATACAGCTTCTACTGGCTGAGTACCCTCAGGATTCCCTACTCCACAAAACATAAACCCTCCAGTTTCTTCAAAGAGGTCACTGAACTATCCAGAATAAAGGTCCCAGACCATCTTTTCACCATGTGATGCACCTAGGATGACAAGTGAAACCTCCAGCCAGCAGTAGACAATGGGGGAAGAAATCTTTGCCTTCTCCTAAATGGAATGAATGAGAGGAACAGCTTTATTTCAACAGCTGGACTGTAGCTTCAATAATGACTTTTCCTGGTTATTAATTGGCTGCTATGTTGATAAGGAACTCATGGATGCATATTACCTCAAAGTGCTACAAGTTTTTCATCAAAAGAAAGCCTTCACACCTGCAAGATTCTCCAAAAAAAGAAAAGAAAAATAAGAGACGACAATAAAACTCTTCAGCTAGGACCAGAAGCTGTGTCAAAGACAGCAGCAGGTCCAAATGAGCATGTAGGGAATCTGACATGCTGCTTGCAATTCAGAACAGAAACACCCTAAGAGAAAAACCTACAAAGCACCAAATGAACATGACTGGAAGCTAAAATTCTTAAAAGTTGCGCTTTTCTGGGCCTTCTTATGTTTGAAATGATTGTTACAGACAAAAGGATATGCAGAGAAGGATGATGGAGAAACATGTTTTTTAAACTTATTTAAAAGTATAGCAGTACAGTGCTGAGAAAAGTGTGCAAGTAACTGATTTCTATTGCTCTTCTTGGATACTTCATCAGCCCTCAGTAATCTGCTATCCAAGCTCCTTTGATGTTTTGGGAAATTTATTACTGCAATATCCTTGCAGGTTAAGGAACTGCTATCAGCCCACTTGGAACGAATAATGCAGGTGGAGAAACAAAATTTCGTATCAAATAAGGAAACTGTTTTGAAGTTAGGAATGAAACCTAAATTTCTTTATCCACAGCTCAGCATTTTAACCTCTGATTAAATGTCAAGTGCAAAAGCATTTTTTTGTCTTTATCAGTGCTCCCACATAAAAATCAGGCTCAGATCACATCAGAGATAGACTATTTTGGAATACATCAAAAATCATTAAATTTAGACAAAAAACTGGCAAGCAGCAAATTTTGCCACACTACAGCCAGACAAAAAATGATAAAAAATATGGCTCTGTAACCAGGTATTGTAATAGCTAAAAAGATCATCCAC
>VXAX01002716.1:169498-187597 GCA_013399835.1 Leptocoma aspasia
CTGGGGTCTGGGGGTGAGGGCTAATTAAGGTGACATGCATTTAGGAGGATAATTCTGAAATTTTTAAAAACTCATATTGTCTCAAACCTAATTTGATAAAATCATGTGAGAAAAATACCATTATTAAGTTCTACTAGATATTAATAACTAAAAATTTCTGTAAGATTAGATGGGAGAGAATGTAAAAATCATTATTTGTTTGCCTTATTCATATGCTGAGATGTTGTCAAAGTATTTTCTACTGTCTATTTTTCAAGAGTTGAATTAGAGGCATCTTAGATGTTCCCAGCAACAAAACTCTTTGTACAAACTGTTTATACCAGACTCTCAGCATTGCTTACTTCTGCCTTGAAAAAGAAAGAATGAATTTCAGGGCCACAGAACCACACGTTAAATATGACGAGTATTAGCAGAGCTGAGGCACTGAGTTATTGAATAGCTCATTAGAAGGATACACACTGAACTGTAAAGGTTATAAAAAGACACATCCAAACTTGCTAACTGTTGCTTTCATGAGAAATTTCTAGTGAAAAGGTCACTAAAGAGCCTGACTTCTCCCTTGCTCCAAATTACCATGCAATTGGGCAGTACTGTGCCTGAATTACATGAGGTATTAACAATAAGAAAATTAAAACAGCTAGAAAAATTTAATAACAATCACAGAAGCAGCAAGGTTAGCATTATATTTGTTGTTTTCTAGACAAGGTCAGATAAGGGATATGGGAAGAATAACACTACATACATATTAACACAAATTATATTGTACAAATACTATACTTCTGCAAAGACACACACAGACGCATGCAGGCATGAATGCCTTACTTATGCATAACATGCCTCCCTGCATACTGGGGGGAAAAAGGTCAGTAATCCACTGACTTACAAAAGCATGGATAGCCCATTATCCCAATCCCACTGATATGCAGCAACTCGTGGGAGTAAAAGAGGAGGAACACAATGGTGGACAAAGCCATGGGTTCACTCTATTTTTTCATAAATGACTACAGCTTTCTGCCAGCTAGGCAGCTGGAAGATCTAGCCCTTTGAAGCCCAAGTATCTCATTCCCTTTAGTTCACCTCCTTGTAAAATGAAACAACACATTTGACCTTTTATTCTTTCAACAGTTTATCTCAGATCTCTAATACACGCCCCCCTCAAAAAAAAACCACCCAAAAAACCCACAAAGAAACAAAAAACAAAACAAAACCACAAAAAAAAGCGCTAAACTGTCTTTAGACTGACATAAAAGAACTGTCCAGTTCTAAGGATGATAAGGATCTAAGGATCACCTAAAGATGATACTCTAATGGTCTGAGGTCAGGTAAACATCACATGAAAATAAAAGCCTTTTCAAAGTAACATTCACCCCATGTCCAAACTGGTAAAACGGTGGGGATTTTGTTCAGCATTTATGGAGCCTAAACAGGTATTTGAAATAATTTCAGCAGGTTATAGATTAGCAACAAATTTTAAAAAATCTTTTCATTTCAATAAATATTGTACAGGGAAAAGAAAGCCTTGTGTTTGGGGACCACATCCTGTGGTATGGAAACACATTTCACATGGTTGGGAAGTAAAAACCCTCAAGCTAAGCTTTTCTTTCCCTTTCTTGCCTTTGCTGCACTAAACAAAACTAAGCAACCTCAAGTTATGTGAAATGAATTCCTGGCTCTTATCTAGGTCACAAATTTTCCCTTTTTAGTAAATAGATAATGACTCATCTTCACCATCTTTCTCCACGTTATGGTATAAATACACCAAAGTCACAGGCTGAAACGGTGTAAGGGAGAGGTGAGCACATCTCAGCCCAGACAATCGTAGGTTAAAGGGTCTTTATTAAAGTTCTAGATCAGAATGGAAGTGGAGATGAGAGGATCTGTATCCTCTGCTTATTTATTGTATCACTTGAACAGTTTAACAATACTCTACATGGGCCAACCTGTACTCCCTCTGGTCCCAGGACTCCTGGTCCTCCAGGCATTCCCAGTAACTTGACTCAGTCTCAGCACTCTAAGCTGAGAGAACACCTGCTGGCTCTAGAAACCATCTCAAACATTTTCCTTATACTTCACTCCCAGGACCAAGATTCACCCAACATAATGGATTTATGCACAACTTTGTCTATTCAGGCTGCAGGCAGGAAGTTCAACATTGCAAAGGTATGGCTGAAAAGCCCACAGTGGGCATTCAGTGCCCAGCATCCTGAATTCAAACCTCAGCTCCTTTCCTCAGCACAATGAATCAGGCCCTTTTCTGCAGTGTTAGTCATCCTCCTGCCAGCCATTATCCTCCATTCTTTCACTAGACATCCTTTACAATAGGTCAGTGACATTCTGCATAGCTTTTCATATTTTCAAGTCCATCTTTTAAATCCTTGTGGGTTCACTTTATGTTGTGTACATCTCTTTGCTATATTTGTACATTGCCCTGTCAGCATTACCTTCCTGGGCACAGCTTTCCAGTCCTTTCAGAGCACGAGCATTCTGCTTTTGATTCTATTATCTTGCTGCTTATCAGTCACAATCACACTGGTCTCATACAGCTGGGTTTTCCATGGGGTTCATCTAAAGTAACTTTTTTGTCACCTACAGCACATAGAACTTCAGGAATGGAACACACTAATCCTACATGGGGTCAAAGTTATAAAGTTACAAAGGCTGTAATTATGAAACATGAAGTCTTGAATACTCAAACCACCTATGCAGAAAACCATTGATAATCCACAAGGCTCTTCCCTAAGGTCATTAGGCACTTCTCCCTCCAAAAAACATTTTTAGCATTGTGTGTGTTAATGTACTCCCTAAGGTCACACATTCTTCTTGTATAACCAAGGTACCAAAAAATAAGGGCTTTTTAGATGTTAAAACTGCAGCCTTCTAAAAATACTTCATACCAAAATTTGCAACAAGCACAAGGAAAAAGAACACTAATTACTTACTTCCAGTTGGTTGAATTAATTACTATTCCAAAAATGCATATGCTTAGGGGAAAAAAAAGTCAGCTTTTTGACAGTTTGATCTAATACCCTAATACAATATGCACCAGTGCCACATGATGAATGGAAAGCTAAACCAAAATGGAAAATATACATGAGAGTAAGATTGAAAAGATAAATTATTTTCTTATTTGGACACGTCCTGTTAGAAAAAATTATACCAAAATGCTGCTTCCTAAAGTTAGCTGAATTTTGTGTACACAGGCAGTGATGAAGTGTTACATAAAGTACCCAGCAAGTTTTTCTCCACAGAAAGCCTGAAGTATCTTTTTCTCTGCCTGTTGAAAGCATTGTCTAATGCAAGAAAAGAGAAGAAAAAGACTACTAAAAGTACTTTAAGTATCTTCCTGGATAAAGCAGATTCTCTTTCCAAGTTTCCTGAACATGGAATTTAAATAAATCTGGTTAGTGAAAAGAGGAAAGCACTGAAACAACCACATAAGCACCTTCTTTAGAGACACATACAAGTTTTGACACAGAAGAAGAAATGGAAAAGGGAGGGAAAAACCTTTCCTCTGATCCTGAGCAAGGGCAAGTGTGACTCTTTCAGTCCTATGAGTCAGCTGCAGTTTGGTAACTTGCCATTAAAAAATTTCCCTCTAAATAAGGTGACAAAAGGCTTTGATAAAAGGCTAAGGTATTTATATATATACTGCCTAAAGGAGAGAGACATCTCTCTGCTCTCAGAAACCAGGCTTCTCTTTCCATACAGACCCAAGTATTTGCTACGTTTGATCTCTGGCCCTTGGTGCTCATCTCCAGGAACTATTTAGCCATGGCTTTCTCCATTGTCCTCACATATATCTTGCAATCAGGGAGGAGGAGGGCTGAGGGTTCCAGCACACTTTCATCACCTTCCATGGTTTGTGTTCTGCCTGTCCCATCTCTTTTGTTTTTTATCTTAGCGTGGCATGTCACATGCAGCAGACACTGAACCAACCAACAGGAGAACAGCTGTACTCCTGTGCTTGTCAATAGCTGTCTAATTGTCTACACATCAATACTCACTGTCATCTCAGCCCTGGAGATCTCCAGTGGTCTTCTCCTGCTGTTTCTAATAACTCTTGAACTTCCAACCTAACAGCATTTTGTAAGAAAGGATAAAATATGTTTTAGAGTTAAAAAAATCAACACCAGGTCCTACCTACATATTTCAAGCTGACAAGAGTGAGACTAATCTCACACAGCTCTACCTCTGAGCTAGTTTTACAGGTTCCTTTTGCAATCAGTAGAAAGAAGTGGACTTATCTATGATACAGTTCACTGAATGTCTCTCCTAGGCACCAGACAGGTCTCTTGGATGTCTGCCATACAGCAAGATAAACTGCATCCTACAAGAGCCCATCTTTCTCTATCAACCAGCAAGAGAGCCCATACAACAAGCTTAGAAGCCAGTGTCTAAATGTCTTCATTGATGTTGGGATTTCCAGAGCTCCTGTGCTTGTGGAAAACACCTCTGTGTGAAGAACACAGCTGAATATATAATTAGGGGCAACCTCAGTGATCTGCAGCTTGGGATAACCTCTTAGCATAAAACAGGGAGCAAGACTCCCATAACAGCTTCCTAGAGATCTCTTTTGCCTTATTCTGAAGTCTATGTCAGTGGTCAGTGATGAAGACAAAATACTGGCCAGTGTGGAACTTGGGTCTGATCCAGTCTGCCTAGTCCAACACTAAATCCAAACAACTATAACAAAAAAAGAATAAACATTTTGCTCTCAGATACTTTCCAAGGAGAAAAAGACAGATAAATCTCAGAAAGGCTGATTCAGTCTCATTGAATTTCATTTGGAATTTATCATTTATTCCAATATTACCACCATGCAAATTCCTACAAAAGCTGAATGTTTGTTTGATTCATTAGCTCATAGTTTTGCATTCACCTTTCATGGGCTGGGTTGGGCTGAGCATGCAGAAATCAAATGCTGGCAGACTGCAGATTAGAAGGATTTATTGTATGCATTTCAGGATGAATCTAGACATAACTATCCCCAGTGAAATACTCACAAAGCATGGATTCCTCTTAAACACAGAAGCCAGTGGGTGGTAACAGGCTGCTCAAGTTATCTATTTGTTAGTATACAATAGCTGATTAAAAAGTTTTTATTGATTTCTTGGGTGAACATCTGTGATTGCCTTCATAGCTACCAGTATTATATGTAACAGCAAGATACCCCTGTGGGGTAAAAACAGATTTTGCTTTTGAGTTAAAGCAGTATTTAGTTCCAGTTAAGTTTACTTGGAAAACAGTTCCACCTTATTAAGAAGTTTTAATGTTTTGACACTGATTTTCAACAGATTTTTAAAAACCTGAATTTTAAATGTCTTTCTTTAGAGTTAATGAAGAAAAAAGAAATCTCTACAAGTGACAAGAGCTCAGCCATGTGCTTACCTGTGACTATATACAGAATCACCTCCCTGCTCAAAGCAGGCAAGTGGACAAAAAATTCCCACAGCACACACATTTGCTCTTATTTTTTAATATGTACCATCCCATGTTTCAGAAATCTTAAAAAAATTTCATAGAATTCAGTATGCTGGAACAAAATGTATTCAAGCCAACAACTTTTTCCAGCCTATTTCTTTGCTTTTTTTTGGGTGACCTTTAAGTATATTTTTTAAATTTCCTCAATATAATTTTTATCAGATGGAAGAAGCCAAAAAAGGAAAAGACAGTCAGATGAAACCTAAGGAAGGTTATGAACTAGACAGAAATTATCACACAGGCAGAAAACACAAGACTATTGGGAGAAGCAAATAAAAGAAATGGGTGCTAGGGGAAGCAGTTCAAGAACACAGACCACTTCAGAGAGGGCTGTTTATCATGACATTTTGTGTATGGATTGATCATGGGCTAGGTTATAATAACAATTATCCTGTCCTTGTTTTGGGTGGTGCTGAAATCTGAAGTCACCTTTCTCCTTTCCTCCGGATATACTGTAACAATCTGAAATTATAGATCTTTAAAATGTATTAGGGGAAAGAAAAAAATCTTGGCATCAATTGTTTTCATTTTCAGCACATTTCTAGCAGATTCAGAAATGTCAGAGGATTTCATAAGCTGCTTCTCATTATTTCAGTCCTAGAAACGGTGGTTGCATCATCTTACAACACAGTTTCTGAAATTTAATAGCACAACACACAGAAGCTGCAATCTAAGGGAGTTTACAATGAAAATATCATAGATAGAAATCTTAATTAAAAACTTGCCCCATTCTAAGCCACTGAACACCAGAAAATGTTAAAAAAAAAAAGAATGATTGTCCTGAAAACATATCCACATGAATTATATACCTAATCCTCCAGATTCTTTTGTGCCTGCAGTTTTCTGTATTTTTTATTACTGTTTCCTTATGCTCTGTCTAATTGCCTGCTGAAAAATAATCTGGAAATAAAAGCAGTATGATTCACCTTTACTCATAAGAGTTGAACCTCAGGGTTTAAAGTGAAAATGATAAACAAGAATTAATGATTAGCCAGAAATACAACTTACTACACTGGTCACAGAAAAGCTGGAGTTTTTGCCTAAAATTGTGTTGTTTATATCCACTAACCTATTAGCAAGTTCTTCTGCAGACTGCAATCTCCTCCTCAGTCTCCTGTCACTAGAGCATCCCTGATAATACCCAAGATTCTGTTAAGATCTCTGGACCTCACCCCCTCCCTATCTTCATCTCCCCCCCACATCCTTAGCTGAAAAATAAACCCAGTTTGCTCTGGCTTGCCTTGAGATTTTGCATTTTGACTCATGCATTGGCCATTCCCACTGAGCAAACTAGGCAAGAATCACCAAGAGTTGACCTGTCTGTACCCTTCTCTCTGTAGGTGCCCCTTGTCTCTCTAGCACCTGGTTGTCATAAAACTTGTAGGAAGTCACTCCCTTGTAGATCTGCCCTATCTTACTGAAATTGGCTAATAAATTTAAAAGTTATTAGAGGGCTCAGGGAACTTCCAGCCCTACAGTTTGGTCATAAAGAGCTTCTCTCCCTAGGATGACTGGCTTCTCCATTCCCATCACACTCTGAAACACACAAAAGTACTTCAAATATTTCAATACATTCAGCTTATAGAATTTCCAAAGACAGAAAGGAAAGCCTTTACATTTACAGAGTTAAATCCTAACTTGTTCTCAGCTCAAACCAGTAACTCCAGCACAGTAATAGCTATTGTGGTGGTTTTGAATAAGGAGAGACCTCAGAGAGCAGTAATTGATAGAGGGGACACAAACTGATAAAGCATTCAGGCACTTGGAGTCCTTCATGCCAACATTATGGAGACTAAGGAAGAAGTTAAAGTGTCTGCAAGATGCAAGACACAAAAGCAAACTATAAAGTTAAAAAGAGTGGAATGCTGTCTACCATCAAATACAGCATGGGCCATCCCTGCTGAGTGTGTATTACCAGCCTGCACATTTATTTGTGATTCCCAGCATCACCTACAACCCCCCTTTCCAGCCTACAGTTGGTTGATGGGGATGTTGCTTTCCTTCTAGTTCAGTCCTGTGTGGCTTGGTAAGAGTCCAGGCTGATTTTTGCCATGTTTTTAATCTTGCAATACACCCTTAGAAAAATTAAAGGGTTAACATCTCATAGACAAACAGTCTCAATCATTCTTTTCATGGCAGTATGACTAATAAGAGGAGGACACATGATTATTCAGGACACAGCTAGTAAGTCTGAAAATGTGAAGTGCTAACCAGAAAGAAGAGCAAAATGTGAGGAAATGTGAACTTTAGAATGAAACTTAATTGATCTCAAGAAGAATGTCTGAAGAAGTTAGAGAGAAAAGGCATATTAACAAGCCAAGAGACGGAGACAGTCCCTTTTTGTTCCCACTCAGGCTTTTTTCCTTTCAACTTTTTCAGTTTATCTACTCTATTAAAATCTCTTACTGCTAGACTGTTGTTCAGAAATCTCATTAATCGAGATGTAGAAACGTAACAATGAAGAGAGCAAATAGATTTTGATTCATAGATGTTTAAAGCTGCAAGAGATTGTTCACACTATTTATTTTGATGTCTCATATAACAGAATCATTCGTCTGGATTTCATGCAGTAATCCTAGGAGTGGAAGAAAGAGAAAAATCTTATGCATAAATAAAGTGTTCTGAGATTTCATATTCACACATACACACACAGATATACAAACCCAGAAATTAGATATCCAGAATATTTAAAATAAATCAAACATCCAGAAAGGAAAAAAAAAAATCAGTGAAGAATTGCCAGAAAATGCTGCCAGTTTCTCTTTATGCATCATATGCCTCCAGCCTTCCAGCTAGGGGAGGGGTGTTTCACAGAAAATGATCTTATTACCTATAGATAGGAATGTTTGTCACACTCATGTTTTCTGGGAGCTCAGTCTGTTCACTGTGAATGTTAATTTAAACAACATGACACCAAACAACAACAAAACTAGAAAAGAGTGTCCTATTCCAATTTCTGAAACTTCTTTCTCTCTTTTCCTTCTCATAATTCTAGCTCCAATGTGGATGCCTGCCCATGCAAATCTAGGATATTTTTTGTTTTCATTAGGGGCTGGAAAAGTATCCCATAGTCAAAAAGAAAGAATAGAAGAAGGAAAAAAAAATCAAGTGGATCTCTAAACATACATCAAACAAACATGGACACTGGGTGTCTCTTAGGCACCTTGGCAATGAAAGTCGTAGTAGTTAGGACTAATACCTGCCTTCAAGGCAGACCTAAGGCAGGAATACTCACACCCAGACCAAGTTTTTGTCAAAGTACGTTATTGAAATATGAGTGGGAGAAAAGACACGGTGGCACAGAGATGGAAGAACTTGTTTAGAAGAACATGAGAGGCCAGGGAGGTCTCATTCACTGGGAACCCTTCAGGCACTGAAACCCCTCACTCTGATGAAGTCTGTCCTGTTCTTCCTGTGAGACTCCCACAGGACTGTTCCTCCTGGGAAGAGTTTAAATTAGGTTGAGACATCTTTCTACATCTCAGAAGGAAGGTAGGTTAATTCTCTTCCCCTGGGAGATAACTAGGTAATACTCCCCACATCACAGTGAAATTTGGCCTGAGGGCCTGATTTACCAATAAGATTTTTTTTGTCTCCTTCCTTCATTGCAGTAAACTATTTTTACGTGGCTTGTCTTGCACAGAGAAGGAGGGGATGTTTTCTGTGAACTCTGCTGCTGAAGCTGAGTTCATAAATATCAAAGAAGAAAGAAATGCAGATGAATGGCAGCAGCAGTGAAAACGCTGAAGCAAGGAAGAGAAACGGGATAAGAAGGAGAAATGTTTGGGAGGATCATTTAAAATCTGCAAAACAAATACTTTGTTTTGCAGCAATGGAAACATCTGAAATGAAAAAGCAATTTGCAGGCTATTTGGCCTCAAAACTCCAGCATGATCAAACAAATATGCCTGGAGAAAAAAACAGATCAGGATCTTTTCACATTGTTAAGATACAGTTTTCCTAGTTTCCCTCCTCACTGCAGAATTAGCTGAGGAAATTCACAATTTTAAATTTTCCTTCAAGGGTTTAAATGGTAACCCCAGAACAGGAGCCTGCTCACCCTCAAACTCATGGGTCATTTTTCTCCCACTTACCCAGCACTCCTGCAGATTGAAAATTACCACTATGAAACAAAACAGCTCTCTGCACCCTTGTCAACATTTTACCTTGGGTATGCATCTGAGGGGCTCCCCCTCCCTCATTGCTTTCCCTTCTCCACTTTGCAACATCCTCTATTGCTTACAGCACAGAAACAAACACGAGTCACCTCTGCAACGGGGCAGGTCACCACCCTCCAAGCAGGCAGTGGACTTCATTACAGCCAGGAGTGCATTTATTTCACAAGTGGAGGATACAGGCAGCAGGTGAGGGCCCAAAGTTAAGATTCCTGAGAGTACTCTGATGGAAATAACCACAACCCCACTGGAATTGTTACAGATTGTTGTTGAACATCAGAGCGTTGTCAGAACTAGGCAGTATTTGATTAGTTCAAGGGTTCTAACACTTAAAACAATCCTTCTTTTCATGTTTCCATCCATGCAACAGCGAAGGTGTCTCAGATATTACTGCATCCTCTCCATCAGGGTAACTGCAGTTTCACCAGCAGTTGCCACTGCTTTCCCTGCTGACTATTCTGAGTTCCACAGGCTATTTATAGGCCCTTAGGGATCAGTTGGATTTTTGGGGAGGTTTGTAAAGACTTTTGTACTGTTATAAATATTTCTGGAAACTGATCATGATAATTATTCTTTGCTATCCTATACTGAGTAAAAGGCTTGGGCACCCACCTCTTGTTTCACAACCTTACTGACTTTTAGTTTCCACATGGCATTCCCGTTCCTAGGACCTCCTTTGACCCAGCCCTGGCAGCCATGCATACAGCGAAACAATCTGGATTTTAGTGAACCTGGGAATCTGAGGTGATGTGCTCCAGGTGAAACAGTCTATTTCCAATTCCTTCAGCTTCATATATTTTAAAACCTGATTTGATATATAATATCTGAACTTCAGTTGCATTATGATGTTGCCTTAATGACACAAAATATCTTTGAATAAAATGCTCTCTAGACCTACAGATAAGTAGGATCACATATTGCAAGGGGATGACAGCTTAAAGCTGGTTTTCAAAGGGATAGTAGTTCCAGGAGAATTGAAGGTTTCATAGTTTCTTAAAACAGGAAAGACTTTAAAGCATTCTATATTAATGTGACAAAATAGTACTGTGTTGATGATCTATTAAACCTGAAGAAGCGCACCCTAATAAAACCTGAAATAATAGGATGAAAAAAGTTGGAAAACATACAGAAGTAGTATCTTAAAACTGTATGCTAAGCTAGAGCAAGACACACGTGGATATCATTTAATCAGGACAAGAGACATATGTGACATCAGCTCAAATACAAAACATCATGTCACTTCAATATACTCTGAGAACAGTTTGAAGTAAAATCAATTCAAATTGCACCTGTCTACGTGCATTGCTAAAAAATAAAGGCAATTTTGGTTGGGTTGGTTTTTGGGTTTTTGGTTTTTTTTTTGTTTTTTTTTTTTTACTGTGCCAAAAGACCATGTTTTGCATAGGGAAAATAAAAATATTTTCAAATCATTTTGTAACCAGCTAATACCCTGAATCATGAACTCAGACTGACCTTATCTAGCAGGTAAGCTAAAAGTTTTATGCATGATCATAAAGTTAGCTGGTGTTTTTTAAAAGTGCAGCTCCACTGTTTGATTCTGACCTCCAGCATAATCTAAGTACTTTGTGAGGAAATATTTAATTTCATTTGCTTGAAATTTATCCATGATTATCTTCATGTGAGCTCATGTCCTTTAATTATGAAAGACTGTAAAAATCTGGGACCGGTTGGGTTTCTTTATATACCCATTATATGTTCAGTGTTTCAATTAAAGCTAGGTTAGACTGTTTCTATGCTAAGAAATCCTAAATTTTGCAAAATGTCAGGATGAAGTTTATTTTTCATACATTAACATGCCTAATTTTCCAAATCCTGCTTCTTTACATGATAAGAATAAATGCTAGACTGCAATGTCATGTAAACACTTATTTGATTTTAAGATTTTCTTCCTTGGAAGCATCATTTGAATTAGACTCACACTGATTTCAACAATATTGATCTTACTTTATATGATGGCATAAAGTAAGGGTTTACAAATACCTCCTTTTGGGAGAAGGACTTACTGAGTGAGACATTGGAAAGTGAAAAATCAGAGAGCACTCCAATCCCAGAAGCAGGAGGTTCACAGGAAATCACACACCTGTGTTAAGTTTGGGGTACCCTAAACTTAAATACATCTGGATTGGATTTGCTGAAATCTTTGGGAAATGAATGCATTGCAGGTTCTTGCTGGCATGTCAACTCTCAATCTCAGGTCAGCCACGCTTAGAAACACCAGCTACAGTCTTGATAAATCTTATCCCTGCCAAAAGCAGACTAAATTGAGTACCCACCTTCTGAAGTTTATTTTTCATGCTCTGCATAGGAAAAATCTAAGCAAGAGGGTATTGCCTTCAAGGCAAAGGTGATTTTGGACCTTATTTAGAGTTGGCATAGTCCCAAAAGAACTATTTAGCTAGTAACTTTTACTGGTCACGATTTCACTCTCGCATTGGATGCACCTAAATCAAACTGGCAACATATCAAAGTCAAAACACAACAAAGTTTCTGGAGATTAAAAAAAAACCACTAAAAACACCCCATGAACAAACAACTCTGTTATATACCTATCAAAAACAAACAGAAAAGGTACTCAATGTAGAGTCTGATAAGTAAAATTTAGCACTAAAAGTACAAACATAGCACTCCATCCCTTCGAGTTGTCATATTATAATTGCCTGTTCTGTTCTACGCAACTGTTCTTATGATTATATTCAAGGTTTCAGGCAAGAGGTGCATGACTGAGGAAATACACTTCAGAAACAACATCGTCTTGACACTTTCTTGAAGTTCCTCAAATAATCATTTTCAGTATTTCTATAATAGAATGACTGAAGGAGTTGGGGAAAAAGATTAAGACGAAGAAAAACACTGAGGCAGGGAAAACCATCTATCCAATTATATGGTCATTTCCCCAGGGTGGTGACACATCATGTACCAAGATTTATCTGATTTTCTATTGTTATCCCAGAAAAGCTGCAGCCACTGTGGAGCCTACCACTATGGTCCCTTTGCTGTTTTCTGCTGTTAGCCAAATCTTCTGAAGTTTACTCAGATGGAACATTCTTATGCCTTCCACCTACTTTCTGTGACACCCAATTAAAGTGCAGCTGAGTGGAAAGAGCCCAAGACAATTCCATTATGCAGCAGGATAAGAGGGAAACATCAGTTCCTGTGCAAAATGGGTTGCTACTTAATGACACATCAAAAGATTTTTACAGAAATATAGTTGTTAGAATAAAAATGTGCTGCTTATTCAAGGCTAAAAATGCTCAAGGATTTTTGAGTCCATTGACAGAAATTCACTCTAGATATGCAGAAGCATTTATTAAGTATTTTAGTCAGTTATGGAAGCTGAGTTTGCTGCCTTCCAATCAAAAGTTTAATATTAGTTAGGACTTTTTCCATCTGAACTACAGGTATCAGTTCTGAACACCAACATTTTTAAAGCAGCCTAGAAATGGCTTCAAGCTATGCTGCTTGACAAGAAAAACATAACCCCAGGTGGGAGAGAAAGGCATCAGAAAACTTGACATTGCAGTCAGCCTCAATTCCCCAATACCCATTTAGAGGGCCTCTAGGTATGTCAGAGATATCACGTGGATGTGAAGGAAAATGGCTCAGACTAAAACCACACCCTGAGACACACAACCATGCTGCAAAATCCATCATCTTGGAAAGAAGGGATCTGAGCCAGAGAGCAGTGTCTTTTGCCTTGTGGAATTTGGTTTGGTATATTAAACATCATCTGGCTGTATCTATATAGAACTGTGGACAGAAAAAAAAGCTGGGCTAAAGATGGATCACATTTCATTAGCTACAATCTTGAAGCCTTAAAGATGATAATTTAGGGGAGTTTTGTTTCTTTAAGAAAACCACTAGCAATTACAATTTTTACTATTTGACAATCTCTGGAAGTATATTAAAATATGTATCAATAGTGTCTAGTGAAAAGTCAACTTAAAAATTTGATTACATGCCAAGAGATAGATGGTCATGTTTAGGGACAAAAACATTTTGGAGACAAAATTATCAGATCAGCCTAGGTATCATCCTAATTATTCTAAACTATTAAGCAAATATCTTTGTCATTCAATAGCCTGGACTCTATCATTTCAGAGGCAAACACATTTCTAGTGCATTTGTTTTAATGGAGCTTTAAGGGTTGCTGATGAGCAGCTTGGCTTGCCAGGGGAAAGCAAAAAGCCTATTGACCTCCCTTTAATTCCTTGGCTACAGCATCCATGGGGCAGGGCTTTGCAGAGAGCATGAAAACATGAGTTTTCATGGGTGGGAAGTGGTGGCCTTAAAGGGTTGTAAACAGAAATGTTTTCACCTGCTCTCAGTTTAATCACCACCCTGCTCTGTCTGTGGTGTTCCCCATGTATTTCAGAAATAGCCTGTCTTACTTTCTCAAAGTTTCTGACGACCACGACCTGCAGAGTCAGATCCAAGTCAAGCTTGTGCATTTGTGTCCATCATTCCAAGTGTCACAATCTTGTAGTAGTAAAAGCACAGAAAAAAGCCATGTCTTAAACTGAGGGGGGAAAAAAACAAGATGGTAAAAAAAAAAAACAAACACAAAAAATCACCACACAAGACCCTAAAACCAAACCAAAAAAAAAAAAATCCACACCAAAACCAACCAGAAGGCATTTTTTGACTCCTATGAAGGCCTCAACTCTGATTTTGAAGGCCTGCTAAGAAATAATTTTGAGCACATTTCTCAAGGACCAGCCCAGAGAGGAGACGTTTTAACAAAATCTTTTAGTGAACAATAATTCATGCTATCTATCATATTGTGCCATTCATTCATGCATGATCTAACAAGATGACATTTAATACAAAATAAGAATGATGAAGGTCACAGGAATTTGCACAATTTATTATTGGTGTCAAGCCAGATTAGTTTAGCCAGCGCTTGACTAAAATTTGCCTAGGATGACTCTCTCTGAGTAAAAGGTTATTATCCGGTGGATATTTCCCTCTCATACTTGGTTTTACTCTGTGAGAGCAGAACTGACTGTGGGGAGTTCTCTGAATCTCACTGGAAGAGGTTTATTCACATCTCATGTCATGATTCTGTCCCTGCTTTCACTTACTTTTCCAGATCCCTACAGTCACCCTTCTCAATAACACATCTAAGGGCTCTGAGAAAATGCAGGAGCAATGTGACTGTCAGGAAACTGACAGAGAAACACCCTTGGGAGGCAAGGAGGGGTAAAAGAACACATGGGGTGCATGAGCAATGCCTTTTTTAAACATACCTTTGAGAGCTGACCTAAATAATCATCGGCAGGAATGAATGGCCCCTTTGAACACAAGTCAAAAATTATCCTACTTAATTAAAACATCTGATAGTTTTGGGATTTACTCTTGAAGACACCAAACCATTTTAGTTCTTTGGTCAAGACAAATACAAATTTGTAACAAACCCTAGTCTTTGTTGAAATATAACCCACTAACATGGGTATAAATGCAGAAATTGTTCAGTACTTTTGGGAAATCCAGTCAAAGTTTATTCTCTCGAAGATTCTTGCCACAGATTTTTTTTTTTAATCTCTTTTTAAAATACCACATTTGTGCTCCTGTGAATGCTTCAGACACTGCTCTCGTCCATCTTTAACGAAGTCATCAGAGTTACATAAGGGTTAATTAAACCCAAGAGGCACAAAACTTCAGTGTGGATTAAACAGGATGTTTTATAAGCCCTGGATGTGAGAATGAATAATATTCAAATCTGACAAGCACCTATCATTCCCATATTATTCCTGGATGCATTGGTTATTCTAGTTCCCTCATTATATGACAAAATTTGTCCACAAGACTTGACATCAATTTCTACTTCATTTGGAATCATATAAACATCAATTATGTCACCCAGTGTGTAGCGCAGGGTTAAGCTACACCTCTGGGTAACAAACAAATCTAGGCTGAGTTTCCATGGATTCATCATGAACAAAGTAATGTCTTTGAAGAGGGAAGTCAAAAAAACAATACACAAAAAGCCCTTTGGTCTGAGCAATTTTAAGTCCTAATGCAACATTCTTGCCTATGAAATTAATGCTGTAAAAGCCCTAGAGAGAAACCTGTAGAAAAACTAATCCATCACTACAGCTAGAGATGGGAAAGGCTCTTCCTTGAAACCTTGTTTTTTTTGAGACAACAATACTTCCTTCCAACTGAAATTATTCAAATAGTCAAGGAAGAATTTTTTTACCTTCTTTTTTTAAGTTTTCAGCTGAATCAATCACTCAGTCTAGCTTAGTATGTAATCACATCAATATTAGACTCAGCACAGGAAGTGTGAGAGGAACAAGTGACCAGGACATCTTTTGGTGACACTTTGCATGTTCAGGGTTGTGAGCTTCAGCCACACAAGGTCTGTGCTGCTGTACAGGGAACAATTACTCCCATAAAGCTGCTTGTGACTGACAGATTCAGAATTACTTAGCTTTTTAAATGCCAATGTGGTCAAAATTCCTCAAAAATAATATATTTCAATAAAATTTTAAAATCAGTGCCAGCCTCTTTCACCACCACTTTAAAAGTCATAATATGTTAAAAACATTTGAAAGCCTCCTCTGAATGACTCTACGTGATAAAACAAAAAAATTGTACATTGAATGCAATGATCAGTTGCAATGCAAAAGCTTCTGCTTTTGTGAGCAGAGAGGAGCAAGCCCCATGATTATTTTGGGTTTTTAACACTTTGCCTGTTCTCATGGGTAACAGCAACATCCAATACCAGGTGTTGTGCTGATAGATCGCAGGAAACTTTGATTGCTTCTAACTTTTCTAAATGTAAACACTTGGGCTGTATTTTCCCAACATTTGTCTCTACCTCAGGCAAAACATATTGAGAAAGTATCAGTGAACGTATTTCTGTAATGCAGGAACAAACATACAATTTAAAAAGAGATAAGATTTTATTGAAGTGATACAAAACTACCTGGCATTGATCCTTCAAGAAATGTAAGCCTTTGTGCTTCTCTTTCCTCAGATTTGCTGCATGGGTAGTAGCTGAGAGCAGAACAGTGCTAATGTGAGAAGAGGGAGGAAGGGACAAGGTCTTACACCAGCATAGTTGTTTCTACAGAAATGGTCTGGCAGTCGCTCATGGCACTGCTCACACAGACCCCAGCCTGGGTGCAGTATCAGAACTTTGGGAAGTGATGTGCTTTTCCCTATCTGTAAGGCAAAATGGATCACTCCAGCATTGTTCAAACTCCCCTTACCCCAGCTTGGGAGGTTTCTGTCTGCATGGATGTGACTTAATAGAGTTCCCTCCCCCTGCTCAACTTCACAGGTCCCAAGTAATCCCTGTGGCTCTTCAAGAATGAATTACCTGCTTGGCTATTCCTGATCTCCTAAATTTCTGCTGAAATCACACCCTATCAGGCAAATAATCAGAACAGTGGGAAGATTTGGGAGCTTAAAACAAGACAGGTAAGACAAAGTGCTAATGAACAAAATACTGAGTTTTCAAATGCAGTTGTTTTTCCTCAGTGTATTGAAAACAAATGAAGCTCATTTCCAAGGATAAGAGCATTCTTTGAGCCATATACCTGTAACTGGGCTGGAATTTGTACTTCCACTGCCTTTAGAGAGTTTCATTATTTTTTATAATATTCTAGCTGCCATTCAAATCTCAAACAAATAATGAATAATGTAAAATCAATTGCCTGGGAATAGGTTTCCATATAAAAATCCAGTGAGTTGGGGTAATGTGACTCAATTTTTTTTTTTCCTCATTCCAGTTGTTCAGGAGCTACTTTTAATCTTCAGACTCCCAGGTAATTTATATCCAGCAACCAACTTACAGATTTCATTTCATCAAACAGACTGATGAGAATGATAAATTTTTAGATTGCTGAAACATACAATCCTGACAGGTTTGAGATTCTGTGAATGGTTTCAGGAATACCTCTTGGGGCAATATTACTTTTTATAGCTTCTTAGCTATGAAAAATCCATACTCAAAGCATGTTGAAGGATAACACACAGCTCATAGATAAGTTTGGATAACGACCTCTGATAGACATTTTACCAGCTCTGTTGACTGATGGTTGTTGATTTTCATATTTAAATGCAGTAACACATCTTTAATTACAATTGCAATCACTTCTGGTGAAGTAGGAGCTTCAGGTACTCCAATGAGCTTCAGGTACATTGACATAATTGCTCGCATACAATATATTTGAAAATTTGACAGTCATGTTAAATTAAATACTTTTTTATTTTTGTATCTTGGCATTGCTATCATTCATTTCTAAACAGTGGGATTTCTGTATGTCTTTGGTACTTTCCGCCCACAAACACACCAAAGTCACATTTAAGAGGATGGTCTCAGTAGTTTGGCATAAGCCTGCAGTGCAGGTCTTTCCCAAGATAATGAGCAAAGAATTAAAATTACAGGGCTTTTTTTCTTCTTTTTTTTTTT
>VXAX01002716.1:187622-252903 GCA_013399835.1 Leptocoma aspasia
AAAAAAATTAAAATTGAAGGGCTTTTTTTTTTTTTTTTTTTTTTTTTTTTTTTTGCTTTGTAATATGTAAAATATAGTAATTTACCAACATCTCAGGTCTTTTAAAGACTACCAAATTATTCACAGTGAAGATAAAAACCAAGGAACTTTGCAAATTTCTCTTGTGCTTTTTCACCACGGCAGAAATCAGACTGTATGAAACCTTCATCTATATGCATTGTGGAAGCACCTTTGAGCCTGAAAACTGGTAGAGGGAAAAAAAGTGCAATGCCTCTAACTTCAAAGCAGCAACCCCTTGAAAGCCATCAAACAACGAAAAAATATAAGGTTTTTTTTAACAAGAATTGTAGGCAAGGTACCCCAGAAATATCCCCAGAATCATGTCTCTAACAATTAGTTTCTACACCAATGAACAGCCAGGCAAGACCAGACATTTGATGTAAATCTCTGGGACTTTTTTTTCATTTGTTTATTTTAATCTGTAGTTTCCCCATGGAAATCAGATTTATTTAATACAAAAGAAAACATCAAACACCTCCCAGTTTCTTCCAGAGAAAGAAAAAGTAATAAACTAGAGATTTGGAGTGTTTCTGACCAGCATTAAGAGTCACTGGCTTTGCAAGCTATTTCAGGTTGTAGAGATAATCACATTATTTAGGATAAGTGTCTTTGCTAGCCGTATCCTCCTGAACTCATCTGGAATTCGGAGCTTTCAGTTTTGTATCCTTTGAATTACTGGGTCATTGGAACATACATCCCCACAACAATTCCTTTAAGTACTGTTAAAATATTCATAAGTTTTAATCAATAAATTACATGACTTGGGTTTTTTTCTGTGACATGTTCACATCAAGTGTGAAAAAGATTATCTTACTTGGTTAAATTTAAATGAGAAGTTTCTCCTGTCTGTAGAACAAATGAAAACTAACATCATTAATCTTTGATACTATGGATATTAACAGTATTTATAGCCAACCAAAACTGTGCACTCTGAAGTCTGAGAGCTTCCAGTATAGATTAGCATTTCTTCATATCAAAAGTCAGGAACAAGTCATTTGCACACCAATAAAAAACATACACAGCTCGGCACACCTCTAATAACTTTCAGGGATCAATAATAGAAATGTAGATTTTCTGATTTGGTATCAAAAAAGACGAACCATCACAAGCGCCTTCACTACAAGAATGAAAGAGAAGATATTGCTGTTAAAATTGAAGTTAAACTGAGTTGACTCTCTCAGCACTGTCCTGATCATCCTATTTGATAAGGTACACAAATATAGCAAAGGTTCTCCTCATGGACTGCTAGCTCATCTGTAAATTAGAAATCAATGAAAACTAAAAAAGAAAAAAGTCACAGTATCAGCAAAGTATTTCCATGAAAAAGATCTGGAAAAGTCTCTTGACATCTGAACTGAAATCTACACCCAAAAGAATCTGATACTCAGTAGGTAAGAACTCTGCCAGAAGGGAGAAGGATTTTGTTGGTTTGTAGTGCTGTGCTTAAGGTTTCATCAAGTCACACCCCTAAACCCCCACCCCTTAACACCCCACTGTTACCATACTCACTAATGACTTGTCTGGTTTCCCACCTCTGTGTAACATAACACTGGCAATAATTCAGAAGTGATAATTCCCACAGATCAAGTCAAAAATTGTATAGCCAAAGAGGAGCTGCTTACATGGGCCTGCTGGAACTCTCCAGGAGGGGCTGAAGCCAAAGTGAGAGGAAGAGTTTTTCTCTGTCGTTAATTAAGCTGAACATCCTCATTTTATCCAGGCAGAGTATTTGCTCTCCATGGTCCAGTGTTAAAAAAAAAAAAAAAAATTCCTATAACCTGGTTGCTCAGAACCACAGAGAAATCCCCCATTTCTTTAAATAATCCAAGTTGGCTTGGAGGCTTCAAAGTATTTGAAGTCACAGTGCCCACTCTTGAGATACTAAATAATGCAGCACAAGAGGAGATTCTGCCACACATCAAGGCAAAAGGAGGAGAGACACTTTGAGCTGAAGGAGGCAATTAAGGTAGAACTGCAAGGGGACCCTCAGGATGAGTTTTGAACGTTCTCTGCAAAGTCACCTTTCTGACTTTTCAAGGACTAAAGGCAGCAGAGGAAGAGATGTAACAGCTGGGCTTTCTGCTTATTGTTGACAGCTCCTGGCGAGTAGCAAGTGGGTACAGACTCAGCCTAAGGAAAGCATTCTTCAAAGGTGCCTGACTGCCACTGAGGCAGCCAGACACAACTTCACTGTTTGCAGTCCCTAAGGTGAGCATAAATTGCTTTTCAAGGGAGGCTTGTTGGCCATTGCATGCTACGTTTCCCTCCGTGCTGGGGCACTAGTAAAGGCAAGGCTGTGGGGCAAGAGCAGCAGGAACACGACTGGTAGGAAAAGGCCAATACTTGAAATATTCTTGATCTGATTCTTTCCTTTCCCAAGTCCCAATACAGACAGCCCTGGCACAGTGATGTTTTCAGCAATGGGAAAGTCAAAACTACAGGGTTTCCTAGCTTTCCCCCAGTCTGCTTTATTCATGCTACTGTGCTGAATTGGAGTATCTCCCATGAACAAATTATGTGAGAGCAATCCTCACATATTGGGATTTGTTAAAACTTCCTGTTACAAATAGGTAATCTAATAGGTACAAATACCTATTAGATATGCAACATATCAGAAAACATTACAAACTCCAAATCAGTTTGTATTTTTAGTGCAAGAAACGTTTCTACAGCACTGCCTGAAACTCTTAATTAAGCGGAAATATAGTAATGAGACCAAGACAAACTCTACTATCAGAGAATAATAATAAATCCTATTGCCTCCTTGATTTTTCACATGCACACAAGAGAGTGGGACTTTGGTTTAATATCATTATTTCTGTCAGAATCATTGTTCACATATAGGTGAGCTGAGATTACTAGGCCATAGGACCCGATTTGCATCCTGATTGCCTTGAATCACAAGTAGGAGTCCATTTCCCAAATGCATGACAAGAGTTCAGATTACATTTCCACATTGGAGAAAAAAAGGAGGGAATGTGCAGTTTGCAGGCCAGCGTGCCAAGGCTCAAAAATCCATTATGCAAATGATCTAGGAAAACCTATTCAGCCTGCTCATCTTGTTTGTTTGTCAGCTTGAACAAGGATCAGGAGAAATTCTTCAAGCTGTACCACTCAAGCTATCCTCTCCTTCCACAGTAACAATTTAAACTGATGATACATTACACAAAGGAGGTGGAGAAGCAGAGGGTGCTGGAAGCAGCCACCTTTTTTTCTCCTAGGCTCAGCAAATGATTCCCAAGAAATTCTACAGCTCTGATTAAAATATCAGTTTCCAAGATGCACAAGAGCATACTGTGAAATTTCTATTATCTGATACTTCCGTAAGAAATGCAGCTTTTGCCTCTGAGAAGTAAACAGCTCAAGTCCAGCTTGACTTCACCTGCCTGTTTGAGCCCTGGGAATAAACACAGCCCAACATTTGCTTTGTAGTGATGGATTTCAGCCTGTGTTTTTATAAGGTAACAAAATTACTTGCAATACCTTTGAAATAATTCAAGAATTAAAACAAAGCTACTTTCCATGGCAAGGATATTCACAATATGTGGTCTGTGTCACTAGAGCTATTTAGGGATTTTACATCGGAAAAAAAAAGGGATTCTACATTGGAAAAAAAAAGAAACCACAAAGAAACCCACAAACCAAAAAGAGAAATCACCAAAAAGTATCCTCTCAAAAAACCCAACCAAGCAAGAGTAAAACAAAAACTAATTGCTCCACTGCTGAAGAGTGAGTGAAGACGGATGTGATTTTCCTTAGGTAAACTCAGAACTTAGGTGTTTCCTGATTCTCATTCTTGCAACAGCCCTGTTTTTTCACTGGCTGCAATTACATCTGTGCAAAAACATTTCTCCTTCTTTTATATGTTATCACAGAGGCATTAGCACCATCTCTGACTGGATCAGCCCTGACCAGCAGCATGTCCCTCTTGGAGCTGCCTGGCATTGGCTCTGCTGGGCAGGCAGGGAGCTCCCAGCAGCTTCTGACAGAAACCAGCCCTGTAGCTGCCCCAGTACCAAAATGTGGCCATACAAACCCAACACAATGTGCTATCAAATGCAGGACAGTTCATACTTTGTGAAGTGCCTTGATTTTTAAGGTTTTGTTTATCATATAGTACCAATATGAGTACCCCAAATCCTTATAGATGGAATTAAAGCTCAAAACTTCAAATTGGAGAACTTACTGAAGAGCTGGCACTGTCTCAAAACTAGTGCTTTCAAGTCAGAGAGTGCTCATTAAAGACAGTTCAGCACAGAGACACACTGTCCAGACAAAAAGAAAAATAGTGGGTGAGAAGAATAGTGTAATTCCCCAATTTACACCAGCTGAAGATCTATTGACATGACAAAGACTGGCAATTTGGGCAAGAAACTGTAAAACACAAATAAAGATGTGTTTACATAGTCCTTGAAGAAGAGAATTCCAGGTTAGCTTAGCCTCTTGTGTGTAAAGAAAATCAAGATTCTTGTAAAAGTGGCCTCCTACCAATGGTAAGAGCATTCCTATCTGTAAGCCACTAACTAAAGCACTCCCAAGATGACATTAGAAAACCTGAAGCATAATAACACCCTGACCAGCCACAGGAGAGCTGCCAGTGTCCCTCAGGGTTGTTTAACTGACCATGTTCCCCCTATGTGTCTTGTGACACTTGTGGGAATCAATCCTTGAAGATTTCATCCATTATTTCTAACATACTTTCTAACTTCCACTCTGTTTGGCTCAGGTTTGATATTTAATAACCTGAAAAACAAACACAGGTGGGCTGCCAGGCTGCCTCTCAACAGCTTCTGCTGACAAAGGGGAAACCGAAGACAGCAGGCTGGAGCTGACTTTGCAAAGCTTGGCTTTTTTATAACTGTTTCCTCTTCTTTTTAATTTGAAAGACATGCTTGAGCTTCCTCTGGGTAGTTAGCATTTTGGGACAGTCTCAGAACTGTGGGCAGCCCCAGCACTGGGCTCCTTCCTGTGAACAGGGGCTCTGTTTCACTCAATGCTCTGCTTTTTCCCCAATGTGTTCACTATCTTTTTGATGATCACATTGCAGTCACCTACATGAAATTTTTTCCCTGTTCTAGTCCAACAAATCTTCAGTTTCTGCTCTCAGACATCTTCCCAAAAGTTAGAGTCTACTCCCGAATTTGTTTATCCTTTTGCTAACATGTTTTTCAAATTTCACACAGCATCATTGAAGTTGTTACCTCTCATTAGATTCAAATTCCAAGATTTTTTCTCCAAATTGTCCTAATTTCTGATCTTGATTAATTTGTTTACAAATATTTTCCCATGGTATTTACTTTTGTTCCATATTTTTCCATGCTGAGTCAGAATTAATATTACCATCCCATCTGGTGATTTCCAGATGCATTTGGAACCCTGCTTTTCCTGATAAAAATAAAAACCCCAAAGCAATCTTTCTTAAAAATCATGCACTTCTAGGAGAGAAAAACGATCCAAGTAAAAAATGGTGACGTAAATAAAGGGATATTTTTCCTCTGTTTTTGTGGGTTTTTTTGTTTTCCTAGAATTTTTCAAAAGTTGAAAGCATTGTTTCCACTCTAAGATGGTGCTTCATGAAAACCAACACAACCAAGAGTTATGTCCTGTTCAAACTTCTCAGCAGTCTTATTGGTTAGTTTCAAAACAAGAACAGGACCAGGACTGTACTATGGGCACATACAAGAAGGTCAAATAATTAATTTGGGAAACACTAGAAAAGACTTAACATTGAAGCACTTTAGCCAACCTTGGTTAGTTTGAAAAAAATTTTATTCATTCATCCAGGGTGTTTTATTTCCAGGGAAAAGAGTGAAAGCAAATTTTAAGAGTCTTTACTCAGCTATATCAATCCCATCCATAAAGCTTGTTGACAACTAGTCTGTGAGTAATTAGGAGAATTGAATATAAATTCTCATAGAGCTTAAAACACCATTGATCTCATATTCTCTCCAAAGTGAACAGGAAGTGTCTTAGTGACAGCTGGGTTTTTTCACTGATGCACATACAACGCAGGAAATGGTGGTTTTTGATTGTCAGTACCCTGCAGAGCTTCTGGTAACCAAGATGAGATCCCTGCCTAAGCTGTACTGAGGACAGTACTGTCCTCATTTAATTTGGCTACTCAACATGCAACTGGAGAGGTCACATCATGTCAAGACACCTTCCCAGTGTGCTTGCAGTCAAAATTAAGAATGCCCCATTAAGAACCATTGTTAATATACATAAACAGGGAACACAAATAACTTCCCAATCCAGGTCTTCACGACTACAGTAAGGTTTAAAATTAGTCTACTTCAAATAGCTGCAAACAAGCATATATGAGAAAAAAAGTGCCTGTAGTCAATTGTACCAACAGAATTAAGCAAAAATACCAGCAAGTCGAGTAGAAAATTGGCTAGAAATTGGAAATCAAGATGTAATAGGCAATTGTTTATGAAGGAGGCAAACAGGGTAGAAAGGATATTTCTTGTTTTCCATCTCTATCAGTTATGTAGATGAAGGAATAAGAATTCCTTCAGGAAATTCCAGAAATTGAATAAATACCATTCAGAGATTTGCCTAAACATTAGAATAAGAAGAGATATTGGGTTCTAAATGCTGTCCCAACAGCACTTTGACACAGAAGTCTAGTAAATAGAATTTAATACAGCTACGTGGACTTTGCATAATGAAAGTTAAATATTAATTCTAAACACAAAGTGAAAAGCAAATAATGCAGACAACAGATATTAAAAGGATTAATGAAGCGCAATTGATTGTTTCTCCCCAGCTGCATTGTGAGAGCAAGAAAATGGGAGACAAGATGCTAGGCTAGAAATCCTGTTATATTACACAATAAACAAAATAACCTATACTTGCCATATGAATTTCAGTTTTGGCTCATTATTTATAGGGAAGTATTTAGGGGAAAACAAACAAAAAAAAAAAGGAGTATGCAGGGTATATTATATCCTAGTCACTGTCAAATAAGAATTACCATGAAGTTGTGTTTCCTCAGTCTGTTTCAAAAGAGACATGAGTAAATGCTTTAATAGTCTTCAGTAAAAAATACATATGTTTATCAGCAGGTTCATTATTACCCTCACAGGTACTTTTTTATGAGGTTTCCCTTAGGTTGAAGTAAAGCATATTCATTCTCCATATTTCTAAAGTAAACACATCTGTGATTATTATTGATGGGAAGAATTATGTGACTGCAATACAGAGCAGGGATCATAAACAGTGAGACTCACCAAGCTATGCACAGACACAAATACTAGCAATGGTATTGCTAACAGCTGGTAAACATACAAATTTGGTGTTCCTGTTCTGTTGTGTGACATTAGGGTCAAGCATGTGAAACAGAGAATTGTATAGCTTATTTGGAATCCCCATACATTCCTATTAACGTATCATTAAAAGGCTTCTAGCTAAGTCTGGAATACAATATTAATGTGGTGAGCCATTCTGTTCATAATGGTACATTGTCATTTTTAATAGCAACAAGACTAAATCCTACAAAACATATTTTCACATTAACCTATTTTTTCCTCTCAATCTACTTGCCTATGAATGGGCTATGCATGGGCTATTCCTATCCCCTTTTTCCTAGTTTTTAAAACTGATGGTTAGAAAACTTCCTACAGCAGAATATGTTACTTCATTAAGACTATGATTTTGGACTGAAAACCTGTGAATTTTAACAAAAAGGGAAAGTCCAGTTCTTACTTCCCTCCCACCCCCAACTTAATCTTGTTAAAGCTCCAATTTACACATTGAAAAGTATTTTTTAAAAGAGAGTGAGGCCTGTGATACAGTTCTTAAAATACTAATTTATGCTCCTAGATAGGCAAATATTTCAATTTCAAAAAAGTGTGTGCTTTTCTACTCAGTCACTCTAACTTTAAAGAAGTTGTTATCATGAATCTCTACCCGTAAAACATTAACCTGGTACAGACACATGTCTAGAAAAACTTAGCATGTTATGCATTTTAATTTTCTGCTATCTGGCATATTTGCTTTCTTTTCCATCTTTCTTCACTATGACTGGGTGCTTCATTCTCCCTTCATTGCTTTCTAAGGAGCAATGTTTCCACCTATTTAATAATTTGGGTGCTAAGCAGCCTTTGTTGACAATGGTCTTGATTAAGCTTCCCTCAAATGATGATGACTTAGTTAATCTACTACAATGACAGTACTAACTTATAACATCATTTACAAAGGCAATAGACCTTTCTAGAAATAAGGTCCAACCAAAATTTTTATAATATCCTAAAGCATTCTGGTCTGCCAAAAATAGCCACAGATAGGAACAGACAAGAAAACTGAAGTTGCACTTCTCTGACAGACAGAAGAACTCTTCCATCCAAAATTTCCTGCTCTTTTTGGAGACAATACAAAAGTCTTAACATTTCTCTCAAGAGGTGTTAATTCAGGAGCTGAGTTTAAGAAAGAAAATTTTAGAGTTCTGGATTCAAGTACAGCTTTGCTTCTTTATAAATGAGTCATTCCATGTCCTGTGTCAGGGACATACCCTGGAAGATGAGCTAGGACACCTGTTTCCACTTAAAAAAGAGTAAAAATAGCCTTGTGAAAAGAAGAGAAAAAAAATCTGCTGTCCAGTTCAAAATGAATGCCAGTACATCTTTACAAGACTAGCATAACTGATGGTCCTGTACAGAACTCAGAACATGTGCTTTGTATTTTTGCTAATGAATGACTGAGCTAGTAATAGAAATTTTGATAGACAACGGTGAAAAAAAGTCTTATTCAACTGCAGATTGTATTTTTATCCAACACAATGCGGTTTTCATGACGCATTGCAACCCCAGGCATAGTATATCATCTGAACAACACGAATATGATTACAACTCAGAGCCGAAGAATGACTCCAAGGACCACCCTTCAAACAGAAATGTATATTAAAAAATCAATTTCTTTGCATTAGTTGAACTTCTGAATATTATCAATAGTTTGGTTACAGCCACTGGGCCAGACGTGCAGCTGATGTAAATCAACGTAGTCAGTGGAGCTCCAAAGGACATGGAAGATTATTTGTGTCAGTCACAGAGAGCTGAGTAAAGTCTAGTAACACTCCAGCTGGTAGCCAGAGTTTCATTCCGAGGGAAAAGGAAAGAGAATCAGATGTAATGGAGCATGAAAATGGATGCAACACAGACTGTAGAAAGCCACTGACCACAGAGTTTGGACTAGATGATTGGGCGGGGCAAACCTAATTAAGAAATTTGCTTATGAGAACTTACTTAACAGTCTAACATTTAGGTATTTACTTAAACTAAGCATCTGGAGATCCTTTGCTGTTAGAGACTAGTAGCAGACACAGGATTCAGCTCACAAGGGGAATCATTCCTCTTCAAAGACTATAGGCAAAGTTATGCACTTATTTTGGTCAGATGCCTAACTTTTAAAGGGATAAGCTCTGTGTGATTTTTTGCAAGTAATAGACTTGATTACTTTTCACCACCCCTTATATATTATCAATTACAACCAATGAGAAAAACCCCACTTGAAGGACAAATGTACATTGAGAAACTTGGGTATGGACAGAAATATGAACACCTCATTCTTTGTATATGATTAAGAATTGAAAAAATGGAGAGACACTGCATATTGAAATAGTCATAAATTTGGAAAAAAAAACAGCAAGACTTTAAATCGTTTGTAGAAGTGTGCAGCATAGATAGAACAACATTTCTATACCAACAAATGGCATGGTAAAAATGCTAACAGCTAGAAAACTGAGCTGCTGCTAACTGATTCTATTTCTGTAACTTAAGACAATTAAATATTTTGGGCATGAGACTGTGAAGCAAATTTATCCAAGATATAATTAAATAGGTGATCAGGTCACAGAGTAAGCTCCTGCACAATCAAGATTCTGCACTCAGAAAAGGAGCAAGCCTCCCATGCAATCTTTTGCCAAGCTCATTCTGATCTCTGTAAACATCTCCTTTATCCACAACTTTTCTCTACATGAATAATAATCACCCTTTGTTTTTGTAGGCAGGTACATTGCAATGATTTTCTGTCTATCAAAGATGCAGCAGGTCACAGTTTCTGCTTAGATTCTTTTATTACTCAGGGTGGGCAGCAACTTAATCAAGAAAGGACACCAGTGACAAAGTTTCTATTCTGATATTAGCACAGCTGTACATCTGTGTTTAGGAGACACTCTGGAAAGCAACAAGAGAAAACCTTGTCTGAATATTAGCAAACAAAATTCAGTTTACCTGCATACCCTATGCAGGGCAAGTGAGAAGCCATAAATACATCTGACTAAACAAACAAGCCATGTCAGATGCAGACAAACGTTCACAAATTTGTTATTAACTCCTTCCCCACAGTCTGCCTGAATACAAAGGTTGTGTGTTGCAACCTCATGAAATCTTGTATTCATAGAAAAGCTTGATTTAATAACTATGGCCCATGCCCTCAAAGGCTTCACTTACCTATATGAATTCTCCATCACTCATGTCAAGGAGAATTATGACCAAATGACAATTTTCCTATACATTTCCAACACTTTAGGCTCGTGGTTTTTTAGATCCCACATGAATCAACCAGGCATAAAAATTAATCCTGCGTTCAGAGACTGGCAAATGTACCCATTTATTTAAAATTTGCTCACATGGATAGATTTATTTTTGCACAGCTCTCCTACAGGACAGGATTAATCCAACCCTTCCCTGGAAAACTTCATTACACGCTAACATCACAAAGCACCCATTAAAACTCAGAGACAATGCTGAGCTGATGGGTTTAGCTCTTTCTCTATGCTGAGTAGATAAGGGATTATTTTAGAAAGATTCTTAATCTAAAAATAACTCTCAAACTTTTTACAATTTAAAAAAAATCTAACAAACCCTTAAAGAGACAGTCAATAAATAACTGTATGTTTGAAAACAGTAAATGTTCAATGATTTCCTGTGCATAGTACCAGAGATAGCTGTATTTTGTTAATATCTTAATTCAAGAGAGGATGTAAATAGCTCATAAGCCTGTTTTAAATGTTCAAAGTAAAGCAAGTTTTCTTTCCAATGTTATCCATTCAACTTCTCTTTCTTCTATCACATTCCAACAACAAAAACTTAACAAAAAAGACCAACCTGTCCCTGTGAGGGAAGAAGGGAAAAAAAAAAAATATGTAGTCTAATTTTATTTTTTCTTTCACCTGACAGCAAGGGCTGACCACGCCCTAAAGGTCAATTTCTCTCTCTTTCAAAGGAGAATCAAACATTAGAGTATCCCATCTGGAGAATATCTTGTTCCTTTTCATTAGGTGGCTGAATTCACTGCTTGTTCCTCAAGAGAGCTTTACTTCAGATTTATGTATCTAATGGTAAATGCTCATAGAAGCTATGTGAAAATCATGCAGAAAATATATCCTAGTAGAATCCTTCAAGAAGCAGAAACTATTGCCACTGAAAGACAGTCTTTACCTCTTTTCAATCACAAAAAAATTACATAAAGTGAATTAGAAACACAAAGCTCCTATAAACTTTTCTTTAGGGACAGAAATGGTCTAAATTGATTGTCTCTGAGGAGACTGACCAAAGTTTGACAGAGGGTGCAGATTTTAGGACCAAAGGCTTCCTGAACAACTTCACTCTTATATCTTCCTTCACTCAACATACTGTATGCAGCAAAAGTTGATCTCCTCTTTTACACACACACTGAAGTCTAAATTTAAGATCTCCAACAGAAAATAAAAGCTCTCTTTTAGACGTCTAGCAGTTATGTTTAATAGCCCAGGATTTATTATTTCTTTTAAGAGAAACATCTGGTGTTGCCTTTTGGACTTGAACTTTAAACAAAAAGATAGTTTCTGTTAAAGGTAAACAAAAAGTACATTGGTGGATGACCTTTTTATTTTTGGTAAGATTCAAATTTTACCTAAGTTCTAGTGGCTCAGGTACCTAAAATCACAAATCTGAATACATCTTAAAGACTAATCTAGTGCTCATTTTCCATGCTGATCTAAAAAAAATATTTTTAAGTTATTATTTATTTTAATCATGAAATCAAGTCCTGGCAGTTCTCTAATTACATGGGCATCATTACTCTCATCATTAGTCTTTTTGCATCCATTAAACTGTTTTGCCACCAAAATAACTCTACTGCCTTAAGAAGTGTTAATCTACCTAAGCAACCCCCTGCTGAGTATTTACCAGAACTCATCTGAGACACATGAATCAAAGGTCTTCATGTCAAGATGTTCAAACCCTAGGATACAGCTTTTTAACCTTAATTTATTTACCCTGTTCTATGTGTCGATGGTAGTTCATCAAAGCTGTGCTATGAGTAGAGCACACAGAGCACGCAGATCAAGACTTTTGTGAAGCTGAGCCCGTGGGAACAAATCCTCGCTTTTCAAACTGAAAAAAAAAGAGTCTCCACTAAAATAGCTGGAACCTCTGGGTGCCTATGCAGAATTCAAGCACAAGGGTTTTAGCAGCTGTGTCTGCCTCAGGCACAGCTGACTTCATTGGCTGGCATACTGCAGCAATAATTTTGGATTCCCTCTTCTAGCAGCTTTTAAAACCCTTAAGATTATGACTCCAGGACCCCTGTGTAAGCCCTAAACTGTTCTAAATTTTAAAGAGAGATAATTTGCAGAGACAGTCTATCCTTCAATAATTAAATGGTGTTTCACTCCTTACTGCACAGACTGAAATCAAATGTGATGACCTAACAAGATAAAGGGCATCATCTGGGTTTTCACATGTGGGTATTTATATAACCAAACCTAGGCATTCTCATTAAATAGTCTTGTAGTATTATCATTGAAGAACTGCCTTGTAAACAATACAGACTGACTGATTTCAGCTACTTCCTCTCCTAGTGAATTTCTGAGTTTCACGGATTGTATAAAGTCACCACAAATGATGAATTCCTACCATGCCTGCTGGGCATGGTGAGAAAACAGCAGAGAGATAAGCAACTGTAGCTATGCAAATCTTCCCTGGTTTATCTTCTGCTAAGGTGAACAACAATGCAGCTGCACCAGGGTTTATAGTATGAAGTATAAAAAGGGAAATGCCTGTGGTAAGCAACCATGATGAAAGGAGAAAAAAGGAAAAAAGCTTCATAACCTTATATGTTATGTGCATAAAAGCATTTTAAAGACATTTCATCTCTCTTCCAAAAAGAGTCTGTGCAATCGTAATCTAAAGTTTTCAAACTGAGTTCTAAGAAACTTCAATATCTGGCTTCTCCAGAGTTTTCTCCAATTCAAAGCTGATATAAAAGCCCATTTCTGACCTTTGTTGTTATTTCCATTATGCTCCCATTATGCCCATTGATATCCATGAACTATGTGGGATAAAATTCCAGGTCAGTTGAACTATTGTAAAAAGTCTATTGGTTTAAACAAAGTTTAATTTGTGGAACTAACTTCTTGGTATCATCTCTAAACTTCACTGCTAGTTTCACTTTCACAGTGTGAAAGAAATCTCGTTCCTTTATTTAAAGGTGTGCATTCCCACAGCCTGATTCCAGACAGAGCCTCACCTCATATCCTCGCTCACCCAAATGCCACTCCGAGAGGAACCACCGACTCCTCATCTCTTCCACGGGTACCCCAAAGAGGTTTCCATGGCTGGCCAGTTTCTCAGGAAAGACAATCCCCATTCTGGATGACTTCTTACAAACACCTTCTCACATGCTTTGAACTTCATGGAGAAATTACAGTTACCGGAAAGCCTGTGCAGGAATCTGCAAACCACAAACAGTTCTTATCAAAACACTAATGAGGAAATTGGTAACATTTCATCCAAAATCACTGATCTGCTTCCACAATTGTCACCGGTCCCAAAATTTATCAAGCATGTTGTCTTACTTTACCAAGAAATTTGAAGTGGGCTGTTTCACTTCCACCACCCAGCCCCTTGAGAAGTATCTTTCAGGGCTTCCAGGTATTTGGTAAACTCCAGGCCTAACACCCTTTCACAAGTATTAGATCAGACAAGAAGGAACGCAAGGAGGCACAGGCTTCAGCTATCAAGGCAAGAAACCCCTGTGTATTAACAGTCTAAGCAACAGACTCACTCTGAAACTCTTCATGAGGCTTACCACAAGTTTCAAAGCAGAAAAGCCTTATTCCTTCATCCAGTGTCCCTAGAAGTGTTTGGATAGGCACTGAGATATTCCATTATCCTTACCAGTAAACAGCAAACAAACTTCTTTATTTGGCATCACAGGACACATGAGAACGTCACTCTCCAAACGTTGTGATACTACTTTGCCCTTATTCCACTCATGCAGAGAGAAACCATTCAGCAGCTTCCAAAAGCTCACAGGCTCCAGGCTCATGCACTCAGTAAATCTCATTTCAGAGCAAAAGCACTTATGGCATCTTGAAGCTGCTGCCACCAACTGAGAGAACTAAAATAATTTATTGAGAAGAATGCAGCAACACCCCCAGCACACAGCAGCAAGGTCTCACTTCCTTACCTAAGCAAAATCCCCTCCCTCCTGCCCTCTCTATTCCCTTAGTTCAGGGACTTACAGGGAGAAAGCTACAGCTTCAAAATGGTGTTTTGTTTCCCATCACCAACAGCAGCAAAATCTGAACACTAGATGGTATAAATCAGTGGTTTGGCACGGCTTTGAAACTGCCCTGAACTGCAGCAGTAGAGGATCTAGAAACACACACACCATATTTTCAACTCTTCCTACAATCTAGCCAAGAAAGAAATTTAATTTTCACAGCACACCTGAGAACAAGATCATAAGTAAGCAATTTGCTTAAATTAAAGCTACACACTGTATGCAACATTGTTTACCGATTCAAAGATTAACAAAGTTATACTAAATTTGAGCTCTGCAGATAGCAAAGCACATTAAAGGGAGCTCTTTTTTTCCAGTGGTACTCTTTAAGGTACTTTTGTGCCTATAAATCAGGTTTGGATTCACACAGAACATTTAGCAGACTTATGCATGATGCACTGAAACAGAAGTAAGATATAATTAAGCACTGACATGACAGCTAACAAATGTGTTTCCGAGCAGTTTCCACATGCCTCATGTGGCATTATGAGGCACCTAAGCCAAAAGCTCAGGGTACATTAACTACCAGAGAAGAGCCATAATTCTCTCCAACTATACAACCTGCCACATTTCTTTGCTATTTTGAAATACAATTTGCAAATTAAAATAAAAAAAAAAAAAAAAAAAAAAAAAAAAAAAAAAAAAAAAAAAAAAAAAAAAAAAAAAAAAAAAAAAAAAAAAAAAAAAAAAAAAAAAAGGAAAGACAATCAAACCTGTGTAGTGTGAATAAAAGCATGAAAATCACAGTAGCCTATAGGAAAGTTTCCCAAATTCCATAGCTATCCAAGAATAAACCATACAGTAAACAACAAGGATAGGTAATGGAGTCTGAGATCCAGTGTTCGTTTTCCTTTCAGCCAAAGTGCGGAGTGTAAATGCTGAACTGCAGGTAGCAGAGGGCTGTAACATAACCTATGATGGAGTTACGAAAAAAACCTCAAAAATAATAAGCAGTACAGCACTCTGTAGTTTATTTGGAAGGAGTTCTTCCACTAAGTTTGCTCATGTGCTGAGGCAGATGAACGCTTCTCAGCCTGAATCACAGTCGTGCTGAGAAAAATGCACAGTGATGCCATAGCTCTGGAATATTTCATTTCTTGGCAGTGTATGACAGTAGCACTAGTCACTTAAATTCAACACCACCAGCTACTTAAATTCAACAGCAACTGTTAATGATTTAGCATCTACTGGCAGTTTGTCCCCCCCAGCCAGTAAGCAGGGCTGCAAAGGTCTACAGGCACCATCATGCTGATTAGCAGTGATTAACAGTGATTAGCCTGTTTGATCCAGGATTTACACACAGCACAGGCTGTGCTGGAAATCAATCTCCATATCTGGGATTTGGATCTGAGCTGCTGGGGAGGATGTCCCTGCCCTGCTGGTTGCAAAAGCAGGCAGCACGCCAACAGAGAGAGCAGGCAGAAAAACCTTCTCAGTACCAGAGCTACTGGTGCCCAGGAAGCCGTGCCAGCAAGGACAGCCCAAGGTGCCCAAGTGTGGACCTAAACTGGGCAGTGTAAGGCAGCAAAGCAAGTCCTATTTAGGGCCTTTTCAGAGCCTGCTCTCTGCAGAATGAGCTGTGTAAAGCCACGGGTCCTTACACCGTGAATCAGCTGTCACACTTAATGAGAGCAGTGCACACGCATCTCAGCTATAAGCAATTACACCCACCAGGCAGGTTAACCCCTTAATCTCTCTAGATACACTCTGGAATCAATGGAGACCAATCACCTGCTGCATTCCTTCCACAGAAATCAGCCCTGTAAATTCCATGCACAGAGTCTGCTGTCTCAAACATTCCTGGTTCCCAAACCTCACTGCTTCCCAATCCTTAAACAGGGTTTCAAGAACCTTGAGCTCTTTCAGAGCAGGGCATGAATGGAGAAAGAACTCTGACTTAGAAATTGAGTCAAGTCTAGATGGCTGCTGAGGAGCAAGACTGACATTTTCCTCACTGGCTCTCAAAAGCAAAAAAATTATATATGGTGGGTTGAAGAGTATAAATAAATCAGAAGTGGTTTTACTTTTGTTAAACTGACCTCAAAAATTGGCACCACTCCCTCCATTGGGAACAGGCAATTCTTTTTATATAGCAACACTTTTATCTGAAGATAAAAATGCTTTTTTGAGAATTATCTCAGAACACTCTAGTTTATTTTTCATTTGAAAGTCTATGCTTCATTATTTGGTAAGAAAGATTTTAAGGGTTAGGGGGTTTTAAAATATATTTATGTTGTTTTTAACCTTAATCTACATCACGCCATAGAATTTGGACAATTTGCTCTTTGCCAATTAACTGAGAAAACAGGTGATTTGCACAGTTCTGTTCCACAACAACCCAAGAGAGAAGGAAGGTGGCTCCATTATCCCGGCATTTGAATACTCCTGGGACAGAGAATAATCTGAATTTGAAAACCAGGGATTTTTTGGTGTGTAAACCCAGAGATGAGTTTACCCCTCTAGCTTTTCTCTCCTGGGAAGCACTCATTCCTCTTCTCCACAGTTTTATTCATGATTGATTCATTAGATTCCAATAGAAAAACAAACAAACAAAAAACCCAAAACAAACAAATCCCCACAAAATAAAACATCTACACCCAAAAACATACAAACAACCCTGCCTCTCAAAAGGCTCAAAGTTCCCAACCACAAACCCCAAACAGATAGGAAACCCAACACAAATGGTCAAATCACATATTTACCCATATCAATTTTGGTTGAAATTAGGCAACAAGTTCAAAAATTATTAGGCAGAACTGACATGTGCATGCACACCCATGAACTTAAACTTTATTTTCTCAATTAGATTTGCTATTGATAATAATAATAAAAAAGAAAAAAAAGTCTGAAGATCAGGCACTAGAATTTAGCTTTCCTACTCTCAGCCAAAAAACACTTATCACTAAACTACAACATTATAGCAATTTTTCTGCAGTTTATTACTTCCATCTGACATTCTTTTTAGGAGCTTTCCCCCTGCTTTGCCCCTATTATTTTTGTTTCTAGTTTTACACAAGTTTTGGGAGATAGAATCAAGTAGGAGGGAGTACATTGAAGGAACTAGAAAGGGAGGGCAAAAAGAGAAATACCCTTTCTTTAGAACACCTCTGTGGAAATTTGGAACATAGGATAAATTTTGACTAGATTATAGGCTCCAAAACACAGACTGTGGAGTACCTGGCCATACCAAGCATGGCAGAAACTCAGCTCTTCTGCAACAGGGCTTGGTACAGAAAGAGATGCAGAATTCAGGGTCCATATCTCTTTTCAGCTTAGCACAGTGGCTGATAAATGGCAGTAGGGAGCTATTACCCTCAAATATTAGTATAAAATATATATGTACACTGAGGGAGCTAATACACGCCTTTATATAAAGGGTAGAGATACATGAGGAAGCAACCTGACTGTATGAAAAAGCACCCAGCAATACACCACCACAAACCTGGTGAAAAAGAATGTAACAACACTGAAAACAAACAAATGAAAGACCTCAGTGCCCTGTTTTTCTAGGATTAGCCTTTTAGCACAGGGTCAAGGAGCGTGTCTGTACAAATGTGTGGTTACTCTCCAGGGACCAGGAGTCCAGGCGTGTTCACTCATGCTCTTTCTGCTGCAGTTGAGAAAAATAAAGCAATCTGCTGGATTGTCTTAATAAAAAAGGAAAATAAATTAAACAGCATAGACCATTTTAACTAAGCCCATCATTTATATCACTAGGTGTAGGAGACATGACCAGTCAACTAGAAATAATCCAGCTGGTTGGAAGCAAGCAACAAAATGTTCATCCCATTTCTTTTGCTACCTGCTACATAATAAAGGGAGGAAGAAATAAACAAGGGGAAAAAAAGCACACATCTAGTTCTGAGGAGTTTCATTCATATCCTAGTATCCCACTGAAGCTACAATGGTTCATTCATTTTGGTCTGGAATTAAAGCAAAGATAATCCTTGCCATTAGGGATGCAGGGTGGTGGCAGCAAAACAAAGAACAATAAAACCAAAATAGACTGAAATTGTGAAACTTTTCCCCCCTCATGCATATCTTACTTTGTTCTGACTCGCAACCCTATCACCAGGCTTGCTGAATTCCCATCACACAGACTATCACATCAGGTTGGACCGCCAAAGCAGCTGGGCAGTCCCATGTGTCCAGGCCATGCATTTTTCCTGATGCACTGAAGTCACTGACACTCACCTGGTCACCCCAAGAATTCCTCAGGATCCAAAAACATCCTGCATTGTAGGAGAAACTGTTTCAAAAGTGCAAAGAATTCAATTGCTACTGCTTATCTTCCAAAATAGTTGTTCTCCCATGGTACTTTGGATGTTTCTACGCCAGGTGGAAGCACTTTCTCTTTGACAAAAAAGCAATTACTGATTTTCTTAACTTCCTGCTGATTCTTGTTTATTAATAACCACTAGTCTTCCCCCTCTAGTTATCAATTATCACCTCCATTCTAAAAGAGAAAAAAACACCTACCAGGTCTGTTGTGATTTTGGTCAGGGCTTTTAAAAAACTTCTTAGGGTCAAAAAGGATCATATGGAGCCTATTGTACATAGAGTTAAAGTTAACTGCTATTCACCATGATTCTGGGAATCTGAACAGCTTGATTAGAGAATCACATTTATTGAAAGGTAGTAGGAAACAGCATTTTCCACCTATTTTTTACTTTTGTGTCCTTTCTGATGAAGGTAGAAAATGCAATGACGTTTTGTAACGTCATGCTGTTTTCAACACTTTTATATTAAAAAAAATTATATAATTGAAATACTTAATTTCATTTTGCTGAAATGAAACATGTTGAAAAATACTTCATGTATCTTAATTCACAATTAGTGTCCTCCACTTGTACTTTTTAAGGCTAAAAATGTTTAAAATAAAAACATTTTATTTGACATAAAGATTAATAATTTTTAAAATTAGATTTTAGAAATGCCACAAGTAATAATAATGAACAAATAAACCACACAAATATCTTGAGCTGAAACTTCACTGAAATCAATAATACTTGACATAAATTGATTTGGCACCAGTACATTTAATATATTTCTCATAATTGATATGATTCAGAGTATTCTTAAGCACAAACATAAACACTTATATAAATATATAAAACTTCTACCTGTCTCTCAAAAATACTATTTTAGATGGGAAAGAGTAAAGCTTCAGAGAAATAGCTCCTGGTTCTATATCTGGCATTCGAATGCCACATGCTTTTAATATTCCCTCTCCAGTTACTGAGACTGCATATACCCAGCCTGAAAACAGGTGAAATAATCACCATGTAACGTTTCTAAAGCTCAAGAAAAAAAAAGATAAGTTTTAATAGCTTGCATTTGTTGATGTATTTCCTCCCAGAGTCCAAACAGAGGACATCTGTGACATTTTGTAGTTGGGGAAACAGATTCAGAGATGTAAAAACTCATAGAACTCAATGAGGAAAGAGAATATGCAATTCAGGCCTTATTTTTCTATTTTCCTCTTCTTTTGCCTTGAGGAAACTTTCCCCTTTTGAGGTCCATGTTAGATGTGTCAGCATACTCATAGAAATATCAGTCAACTCTTTGCAATACATTTTTTTCCATTTTCTTCGTAGTCTAAATTAGTTCCTTAGTCTGTTTTCAAAGACCATAGGTGAAAGTGGTATGGTCAAAGAACCTTTAAAATAATGGAAGACATCTCTGTGGACTTTTATCTGATACCTTTACGGGCTGGAGGACTAGAAACTGTAAGCATAGTGTAAACCAAAAGAATGTTTTTCAGGGTGAAAAAGAGGAAGAGGAACATTGACATTGTCTGACATCACCTCTCTCCATAAAGCAGCACAGAAACTCTGAGCAGTAATCTCTGCTTAGATTCAGTTTGGCTATGGGCTCACCATTGTGGCTTCTCCAACTTTTCTAGGACTTTTAAGTTCTTCAGATCAAGCTAGTTGCCTGACAGTGATAAAGCTCTCTGATGAATTATTTGCATATGAGTTAGTAAAGTACTTAATGTGACAAAGAATTTTTAAAATGCAAATTAAAAAAAAAAAAAAAACAACTCTGACCATTATGTCTTGAAGTAACTTAGAGTCTAAAAGTTCTGCAGACATCTCTGCTTTCTCTCAATAGACCAGTAATGAAGAGAAAGTTCTCTTCATTAATTTCAGATCCTTTGTACTCTGACCGGTGACTAAAAATTCTCCTCTTTCCCCCCATCCTGCCGTATTTGTCATGTCTCCCATAACCAGAGCTAATGAAGTAACACCAAGGATTGAACTGGTGACCTTCCCCTCCACACAGACACTGCTCTCTGATCACCTCTGTTTCTGAAATGAATGCTCTTTGACTCGCAGCTTTGCTTTTCCAAATATTTTTCAACTTTATTAATATGCTGTCTGTTGAAACGTTGTTCAGGTTATCCTAAGGATTATTTTTTTTTCTTGCTATACAAAATGTTTTTTGCAGGATCTGTTAAACTAACAGATCCTGGGATCTGGGAGGTGGGAGGTGAAGAACACTTTGGAATAGCATGTTCCTGTTTTTCAGGATATCAACTTTAGAAACGACAGAGAGGAGACAAACAAACAAAAAATAACCACCCCCCTCATCTTTCCCCATGATAAATGTATGAAAAATCAAGAGCATCCATCTAGCTTCTCACAGGTTTTCAGAGTGTGTAGATCTCAGCATCCCTTTGTCCACATTGTTAACTGAACTGTGGCTATGGCTCAGCTCTCTCTCATTGGTATAATGAGGAGCTAACACGGAGATGTAGCACAGATGTGTCCAAGTCCACACTGCACCAACCAGAGGGACAAAGTAGTCTGAGAAATGTGGACTCTTTCCATCATTCTCAAAGTGGTTAGGTAAAGAAAAGTGGCAACTCAACAGTTTCTAGTTCAGATACTACTTTAGAAAAGTTAAAACATTCTATTTGTGGCCAAGAATGATTTGTGTCTTCTTAACACTACATATTACTCTATGCAGGTCTGCTAGTTTAGATCTCTCAGTATAAGCAAAGGCCAGAACATTCTTCACAGAGAGCTGCTGTAACTGCTTTGTGGAGAAAACTGGCTCACAGGACTAAACATTGGCAAAAAGCCTAAAACAATACTTGTCCATGGATAAAATCTATTAAGCGTAAAAGAATTATAGGTGAGAGCAAAGCAAGGATCAGTGGTGAAGTGTGAGCTTCTTTAAGATGAATATATATATGTGAAGCTTTCATGAGAGAGCTGAAAAACTCACACTGCAGAGGACGTGAGGAATGATGGCAATGAAACACTTAAAAGAAAATGTTTACTCAAGGGCACCACAGGACTGATGAAATGATCAAAATAAACAGGTGAAGTCAGATTCTTCTCATGTTTTTCTCAAAACTGTTCTCATATCCCACGGGAAAGACTCTTCACCGTCAAGAATTAAAAAAAAATATATATATAAAAGGATAACAACAGCATACCAATGAAAGAAGAGGAAAGTTTAGAGTAAAAGATTTTTTAAAAAATTCTTATTTAATACCATGGTATTAATGTGCTATATCAGATGATGGTGTCTCTATACAAATAGAGAAAAATTGTCCCTTCAAATTACTCCAGAATAATATTAATAAACACTTAGAAGCATCAACGAAAAAGAGGTATCAGAGAGAATAATAAGAGTGAAGAGAACTCTCCATCCAATTTCTTCTGTGCTTTTAAGAGTTTGGGAAATAAAATTACTAAAGAAATTCCTTGGAAATGTGGGAGTGTCACATTTCCTGTGAGTGAGTGAAGCTGTTTACGTGCACACTGCAATGGACACCTCTACCTGCCCTCTTGGGCATTTCAAGCAAAGAGCTGTGCACTTGCAGCTCAGAATGAAATTCTGTTTTCTAATTCTAGCCATTTGGAATTGGGGTGGGAGGTGGTGGGAGGAATTAATTGAAAACCTGAACAAGCTGGTGACACCTATGTAAATTAATCAGAAAGACTGATGTTTAATTTACACTCAATGAAGACTTGACACTTGTGAGATATTCCCAGTGCAATCAGCAGACAGCTTTGCCCCTTCTTTCAAACTAAACTTACAGATCATCCTACCTACAGTTGTCTGGATACAGCAAGGTTGATGAACTCTTTCGCAGGACTGGAGGCATTTTTCATTCAAGGATTAAAAGAACCCATAAGATATCAAATGGTCTTAAAAATTGTCAAAATTATTATGGTGATTGCTGGTGCAGAGGACTCAAGAATAAGCCCACCAGTGGCAATATAAACTGCCAATATAAACCAGACCCGGGTATAATGACAACTGATAACAAGAACTCAAACCAGGGAAAAGATCTCTAAGTGCTGCTTTATTTGCCCTATTTAAATTACTGAGTAATATCAGTAACTAATTTGTAATCCAGATACCATGATGTCCAGGGAAATGCAACTGCCAGAAATGCAGTAAAAATTACTAATCTACATGTACCGGAGTCTGTCTGCTGAGGAAAAGTAATGAAGACTCACTTTGTGTAAAAGGCTACTATGGAAATCAGTATTTCCTTGTGACTCAGCAGCTTGCAAAATATCTGGTTGGTATCAAATCAGACAGGATAGCTCATCCAACTGGTCTTACCCACTCTCTTGCTGATTGGCATGTCTTGGATATCTTCCTGCAAACATGTCTTCCCAAATATGGGGAAACCACTTTTTTTTTTTTTTCAATATTATATATATTTGTTGAATGAATCAAATGCCCCTTGCATAATGACATTAGTGCCAGCTATCTGATCATTCTACCAACATGATGAGGAGTGTTAACAGAAAAACAGCTAAATAAATCAAGCTGACATGTTGCCCTGCTTCTGTACTGATTTCAAAGTGATGCTGTCACACATCACTGAGTAAAAAAAAAACCCAAACAAAGAACAATACACTCCTATATCAGTCAAATATTGTGACACAAACTGGAACAAGTCATAGAATTGAAAGCTAACATCAATCATGAGGACTTTCATTCTGGCCATTGCAAATTCGAAAGAAAAAAAAAACCCACAAGATTTCTCTCAAAATCCAATTGTCATAATATGAATTTATATTTCCTGGATTTTTAAATTGTTTTTAATCTCAATCTTTTTTATGGGGAGCTTATATATATTCCCAATACCATTTGTGTTGATTGATTACTTGCTTCCCTAAAATAATAATAATAATAAAATATAGAAGTAATTATACAATACACTATAATTAAATATAATCTATATACACATATATATACACATAGTGTTTATATATATAAAAATATATATAAACACTCATGTCCATAACTGAAACTCTGGTTTATAGATTTTTTGTTGTCTTTAACTAAACTGTTCTTCAAAATACTCTTGCCTACTCCTAGTCAGTTTTATGACACAACAGCTATTCTACAACAAAAAATAAATAGGATGTAAAATGAGGAGGATTAAGAGGCAATGCTCATACTTTCCATGAAAGCTCAGGAGTTTGAAAATATACAAGCAGATTTTTTGCCTGAGGATGTATCACACATCTCTGAAAAGAATTAGTCAAGTTTTACCTTAAAATTTACCTAGGGACATAATAGTTAATTGAATCCATACATTAAACCATCAAACAGTCTTATTATTTAGTAAATTGAGAATAAAGGAGAATAAATGTTTATGTGATGAAGAAATTGGGTTTTAACCCGAGAATTGGATAAATTCATCACAGATAGTCATTATATCTAACAATTTTTCATACTGACAACTTCTAAGTTGTGGGATGTAATTAGAAGCATGTATGAAAAGGAAGCATGAAAATCCAGAGAGATGAGCATTTGTTCACATCATGGGGGCAGAAGTATGCAACAGAGAAGGTAACAGAGGGCAACAGTGCTAGGAGGGCTTAAATGACAAAAGCAATAAGCATGAAAATTTCCAGAAATATAAACACATTTGTCATGGAAAAAAAAGCTGGGGAGATTATTAAACAGCAGGGTGAAAAGAGAGACTTACAGAAAGTGCTGGTGTTTACAGCAGGCTGAACATAACAGGGGGAAATGACCCAGTCACTTGAAATGAGAGCAGTAAGGATTAAGTTAGCAGCAAGTTTGATAGATGTATCAGTGGGGCTTTGATCAAACATGAATTGAGAGTCAGCAATAAGCAGACAGATTTTGTCATCCCTGCTGGTTAGGCAGTACTCACACATGAGAGTAACTGACTGCATTCAGTGACACTACCTGTATTATATAGACATACATACGACCCAGGTTAAGGGACTTTTTCTTAAGGACACTACAACCCTGTGTGCAGCCAGAATTCCTGCTTCATTCCCAGATTAGGAGATAAATTAAGGTGTAATTTTGTGTGTTCATGTAGAGAAAACACTTTTTAATTTGTCCCTACAATTAGAGGCATCATAGGCATTCTATGGTGTTCTCAATGCTCAGTAACCACAGTGAGTTTGGCCCCTTTCCATTGTAAATCCATATTAGTTTATCTTTTGGATTCTCGCTCAGAGCCTCACCCACAGCTGCTGTTAGCTCCCTAAGGTACAGAAAGTCCCATATGAGCATTCACCTCTGTTCTTGTGTGCGGTGAAATCATGGCAGGTGATTCACAGGCCTTAAAGGACAAGGTCTGATGTGTTAATGCTACAATATGTATGCAGGTGAGATCACAAACATATACCATGCAAAATCCCTGTCAAATATCCATGCTGGCAGAAACAGGCCCAGAGCATTGGCATTTAGCTTGTGCAGCAAGTTCCCCTAACCTCTTCTCAATATTTTTGCATCCCAATTTCATCATTTTTATCCCCACAACTTTTGAGANCAAGATTTCTCTCAAAATCCAATTGTCATAATATGAATTTATATTTCCTGGATTTTTAAATTGTTTTTAATCTCAATCTTTTTTATGGGGAGCTTATATATATTCCCAATACCATTTGTGTTGATTGATTACTTGCTTCCCTAAAATAATAATAATAATAAAATATAGAAGTAATTATACAATACACTATAATTAAATATAATCTATATACACATATATATACACATAGTGTTTATATATATAAAAATATATATAAACACTCATGTCCATAACTGAAACTCTGGTTTATAGATTTTTTGTTGTCTTTAACTAAACTGTTCTTCAAAATACTCTTGCCTACTCCTAGTCAGTTTTATGACACAACAGCTATTCTACAACAAAAAATAAATAGGATGTAAAATGAGGAGGATTAAGAGGCAATGCTCATACTTTCCATGAAAGCTCAGGAGTTTGAAAATATACAAGCAGATTTTTTGCCTGAGGATGTATCACACATCTCTGAAAAGAATTAGTCAAGTTTTACCTTAAAATTTACCTAGGGACATAATAGTTAATTGAATCCATACATTAAACCATCAAACAGTCTTATTATTTAGTAAATTGAGAATAAAGGAGAATAAATGTTTATGTGATGAAGAAATTGGGTTTTAACCCGAGAATTGGATAAATTCATCACAGATAGTCATTATATCTAACAATTTTTCATACTGACAACTTCTAAGTTGTGGGATGTAATTAGAAGCATGTATGAAAAGGAAGCATGAAAATCCAGAGAGATGAGCATTTGTTCACATCATGGGGGCAGAAGTATGCAACAGAGAAGGTAACAGAGGGCAACAGTGCTAGGAGGGCTTAAATGACAAAAGCAATAAGCATGAAAATTTCCAGAAATATAAACACATTTGTCATGGAAAAAAAAGCTGGGGAGATTATTAAACAGCAGGGTGAAAAGAGAGACTTACAGAAAGTGCTGGTGTTTACAGCAGGCTGAACATAACAGGGGGAAATGACCCAGTCACTTGAAATGAGAGCAGTAAGGATTAAGTTAGCAGCAAGTTTGATAGATGTATCAGTGGGGCTTTGATCAAACATGAATTGAGAGTCAGCAATAAGCAGACAGATTTTGTCATCCCTGCTGGTTAGGCAGTACTCACACATGAGAGTAACTGACTGCATTCAGTGACACTACCTGTATTATATAGACATACATACGACCCAGGTTAAGGGACTTTTTCTTAAGGACACTACAACCCTGTGTGCAGCCAGAATTCCTGCTTCATTCCCAGATTAGGAGATAAATTAAGGTGTAATTTTGTGTGTTCATGTAGAGAAAACACTTTTTAATTTGTCCCTACAATTAGAGGCATCATAGGCATTCTATGGTGTTCTCAATGCTCAGTAACCACAGTGAGTTTGGCCCCTTTCCATTGTAAATCCATATTAGTTTATCTTTTGGATTCTCGCTCAGAGCCTCACCCACAGTTGCTGTTAGCTCCCTAAGGTACAGAAAGTCCCATATGAGCATTCACCTCTGTTCTTGTGTGCGGTGAAATCATGGCAGGTGATTCACAGGCCTTAAAGGACAAGGTCTGATGTGTTAATGCTACAATATGTATGCAGGTGAGATCACAAACATATACCATGCAAAATCCCTGTCAAATATCCATGCTGGCAGAAACAGGCCCAGAGCATTGGCATTTAGCTTGTGCAGCAAGTTCCCCTAACCTCTTCTCAATATTTTTGCATCCCAATTTCATCATTTTTATCCCCACAACTTTTGAGACTTTTTTCAATCATAACAAAAATGTTCCCTCTCTGCCTGTCAGGAAAATGTATTTTCATCCTTCTTTGGGCAAAAAACTATTTTTCTTTAAGAACATCAGCAATGAAAAAAAAAAACCTGACCTACAAATCATCTGAGCCTTATGGGCTCATCTCATGGACTAACTGCACTGAAATCATTGAAGGTCACAACAGGATTAATATGGATGAATTAAAATTGGTAATAACAATGCAAAAATGGATTGAGATATCGTAGAGCTGGGCAGAGAGATGGAGGGAAAGGATGAAGCTCTTAATTATTTTTCAGTTTGAGGAAAAAAGAAGTGCTAGCCTTGATGTATAACAATGTTATTTTTAGACAGGAGAGAAAATTGGTTTGTTTTAGGAGTTTAAACTGCTTGTATGAAATAAATTTATGAGCATGGACAGTGTACAGACCTTTTACCTGGGTTAAGGAAGAGCTGTGACTGTATTAGCAAGTGCTTGGAGTGGTCTGGGGTAGGGATAGGGTATCAGCCCTTCCCTATCTCTTCTTTGGGATTTGTTGGGCAGTTTTCTAGAAACATGGCAGAAGCTAAAGATCTCACAGTAACACCTTTCTGAAAGGACCCTAAAAGCAGCCAGGACCACACAGATACCCTTGGTGGCGTTACAGAAGAGACTGTCACCGTGTAAATACAGCCTTCACATGGCATCAAAGAATTCACACTCAAGCTGTGCTTTGAGACCCAAATTCCAACAAAACTAGAATCCTCTGGGATTGTTAGAGCCAGGAGTCTTCTGGTGAAATAAATTAATCAGACTAAATTTTAGCAAACCTACTGCTGTTCAATCAGAAAAGAGAACTGTTAAGTACCAGCTCATGTAATGTTACCTGAAAATTGCATCTGATGCCTCTCACTCAGAGGGATTAATAGATGATGAAGTGAAAAATCCAGATGACTGGATTTTTATCCAGTCTAGTTATTCTGCCTGGTTTTTCATATTAATATTAAGAATTGACTGTGAAATTTTGTATTAATCACATTTTTCTAAAAAGGAATGACATGTCTTTGACTTCTAAAATAAAACCCAAGACTCCTTTAATCCAAGCACTTCTTTTTAAAGTACCCCATAATCTGTGAAAATAGTTATTCTTCAAACCTCTTATTTGCAGAGTACATTTTAATTCCTAAAGCTCTTCAGATCAGCCACATTTCTGTCACTGTAACCTCAGAGCAGGCTTGCACTGTTCCAGTGAGATGCCCCAGCCTGGATGAGGGTGCTGCTGAATCAGAGTGAGAATGAAACTCTGCCATATAAGAGGATGAGAGGAAGATGGAAAAAACTGGGAACATTAGTTGTGATCCCAAAACAAGAGTAGCTGAATCAGAAACTGAGGCAGCGTCTCCATGACAGTCCCTCAGCTGGACCTAACTGTCCATGATAAATTCCACTTTTCTGTCTGCTGTTGTCATAGGGGCCAGGCAGGGTCCAGAGGAAAACCAACCCATTTGGGCATCTAGGAAAGCACATCAGGGCATGAGCTACAGAAAAAGGTGAAGAATGTTTCCTTTTGTAGGAAAGATAAGTTCTGTGACGGAAAGGATTGGTCTGTTATCAACACGGCTGTTGCTGCATTTGTTCTTGTTTTGCCAAAATGTAAATATCTTCCATTTAAGACATCTTTGCCAACCTCTCAGCCTCAGACCTCGCAACTGTGTCTTAGACAAGGTCACCCAAAAAAATAATTCCTCTGCTGTAACAGCATATCTGCCTTTCTCACATTTTTTTTAATCCCCTGCTCCAGGTCTCTTAGGAGGGAAAACATTACATTTAGTGCTGGATACCCGTGAAGGGAGACATATGAGGTATCAGGATGGTCATCCCAAGTGCTCCCTCAACTGCATCATATACAGGGAGTTCAGTGCATAATTTGAGCAATTAATATATGACTCTTACTTAAAATCCTCTTTATTCTTACTGGTTCCCAAAATGTCATCTGCTTTCCAAGCTGTGGGTTTGTTTTGATTAGTTAATTTTTTTTTTTCCTTAATACTGAGACACCAATCTATATTTGTGTGACTTCTTGGTTGGCTTATTGACATTTTCCTTTGCTTGTCTAGTTTTAATTATGTAACCAAGCCACATTCAAGTTTTCACTCATTCCAAATTTGCCTGTTGCCACATTTCCCCGATTCTGCATGCATTGTACAGAACTCTATTAAACACTCCATTGATTTTAAAATCCCTATGTTAGCATTTAAAAGTTTATGTGCTCTAGCTTGCTGGGACTCAACAGAATTATAAGATCATAAATTTATCTTTTTATATTTTTCCCTGTTTTCATTTCAATCCAGAGTCTCTTACTGTCAATCTAAATCTTTTGGATATTTATACCTAATCTTCAGAAATCACCCTCAAAAGCTGCTGAGAAAATTGAGTCTAGATTAAGGGTGAATTTAGTTTTTTTTTCAAATACAGATGCTTATAGACCTTGTATAAGCTTGTAGGCATGGAGGTAGTCTCAATAAAATCAATGGAGGTGGTTGAGTTCTCTACCAAAACAGATGCCCAAACACCTTCCCCACACAAGAGCTGCTGAATGAGATCTCAATGGTTATAAACCACCATGTCCATTACATTAAAACTGACACCCAGGCTCTTTTTGCACCATTTCCACAAAGCAGCAGACTTCAGGTGTGTAGAGCATGGGACATGAGAAGCTTTGTGTCCCACGACACACCCAGTCCCTCTGCACCACGTCTCAGGCAGCAAACATGCAGAGCAGAACTGGCACCATGAGCACATGGTGACGTGACAGAACTGAGGGTGTCCACAATTTTGGACACCAAGTAAGGTAAACAGAGGGGGAGAGGTCACTGCTCTCCTCAGTCAGTGCCTCATTTTAACAGCCAACCAGTAAACCCTACAGAACCTGTCATCATGCAAAAACCTACCAATAATACCAAAATGAGGATAATGCCTTATATAACTGCAAGAAGCTCACCAGCATCACAGCAGCTCAGCCACCAGCCATACACATTCATCTGAGCAGAAATTACCCCCATTTGGAAAGTGCAATAGGATTTCACCATACAAAAGACATTCAGACACAAAAGACTTTTCACCCACAAAGACATTCTTCCCATCTTGTCCCAGAATTATTGCAGAATACTTCAAGGTTCCTGTTCCACAAAGCAGATAAACACATCTCTAAATTAAAGCACCAAAATAGTTCCTTGCAGTGAGTCAGGTGGTTAAGAGACTTCTGAGCTTTTCTGCTTAAGGCACCACTGCTAGAAGATTTGGGTGGGTAGCATACCTAGTTTGTTGAAAAGGCAATGTATCTCTTAATGTCAGTAACTCCTGTCTCTTCTGCCTCGGATGGTGAAGTTATGGGATGGACATGTTCCTCTCCAAAATTCCATAAGCTGATAATATGCTCAGCTACAGAAGACTGTAAAGCGTTCGATACAAAACTCGTGCTCACGGCTACCAAAGTTCCAAGAGCCATAAGACAGATTTATTAGGGACAGCTTCATTGTCTAATTACTACACCCAATAATTGTACATCTTCAATAGTCAGGAAAAAATTGAATTTTTTTTTCAGGTTTCCCCCCCACCTGGTATCTCCAGCACTGCCAAAACCTATGGTGTGCATTCAAAAACTTATTTATTTATGCATATGGCTTGCATATCTCAAGGCTAGATGCATAAATTTTTAGGAGCTGACATGCTCTTCAGGGAAAAAAGTTCCCCTTCTGAATTATTCTATTCACTCTGCAGCTATCCACGGCTACCCCTTGTTTATCTGCTCATTACTGTGACTGAAAATGAGTTTGTCAGAAGAAATATAATTTAAAGAATGAGAACATGAACATAGAGGGCATCTTGATAACTCAGCAAATACGCAAGGGGTTTTTTAACCCAGAGATAAACCTTTTTCTCCTAGCATTCTTTTAAAAAGAGGCATTCTTAAAAGCTTTTGTGCAAAAAAAAAAAACAGAATAAATTTTACACAAATGCTCTGTAAGCTGCTTTGCCTTGCTGTACACAGGATTTGCGGAAAAAAAAAAGATCATCAAGATGATTGCTGTGAAAAGGCTGAGTACTTTACAATTTTAACCTGAAGTGGGGATCAAATAATTCATTACTTGGGAAAATGTCTAAGTCCCATCACAAATTCTAACAAATCAAAACCTTTGCAAATCTCCATTGATCTTAGTGTGCACGTGTGTGGTGGGGAAGGGGGAATGACACAGAAGGTCATGCTCTGCTTTAAATTATGCTGAATTGCACCCAGAAACAGATGGAAGTGTGTTTAATCTGTTCATGGCACCAGCTCCATTGAGCAGTCAGAGCCACCATCTCCTTCCTCAGCTGAAATTTGCAAGTGGTCTTCAGACAGAACCCAAAAAAAATCACCATTCCTCAATTTTCTGACCAACATATTAGGAAAGAAGACACTTTTTCTTTCTCCTGGATTACATTCCGTTTCTGCAGCTCCTGTCCCTGTCTAGACCAGCTTGCCCCTTTGGTAAAAGCAGAAGATTCCCATGTAAGGTTCAGTGCAAATACACTAGTTGTTTCCATTCCAACTATTTTACAGCAACCCCTGGATGCCTGCATTTATTCCAATGACTCATTCGTTTGCAAAAATTTTGTTACCCTCACGTTAAGTGGATTACATGTGCCAGCAGCACGTCTGCTGACACTATCCTGGGGCTATCAGCCAAGAAAATGAGAGTCTTTCTAAGTGGTTCAGTTCCCTTCCCTGTAGTCACTTGTGTCACAAGAGAGAAGGTATGGATGGGTACTATGAAAAAAACCACGTGTTTTGCAATTTAAAAGTTTGCAGTGACCTGTGTGTCTGAAGCTGTTAGAGACCAGACCTATTTTTAGGACAGATAACCCCAAATCTGTCAGCTAGAGAGGTCCTCATCTCTAAACCAGGACATGGTACTGGCTGAGATGGGCTCACTTCCACACTGGACTGGTAATTTCTGCTTTCCTGAATTTACAAATCCAAAGGAGAATACCTTCAAAGAAAAGGGCTGGCCCTGACTGTGTCAGCCTGAGTTGAATTTAAGTGCATAAAGTCTGTCTGGAGTTTTTTTGGCCTTTGTGTTTGTTTATCTTTCTACATTTCTGCTGCCAATTTCACGCCTGACCAGACAAACTCACAGAAGTTTTTTGTTGCAAGGTAAGGCAAGTCAATAAACAGACAAGTTAAGAGGAAAACATGCTCTAAATGATACTTTCTTTTCCTCTAGCTTCATTATCCCAGGGCTCCCCTCAGCTCCCAGACTGTGCTGACTGTGATGTTGCTGGTCTCACAAATAGACTGTAAAATCCTTTAGGCTAGGACCTTCCTTTCCCTCGTTTTCTAAAACCATTAGCCAGACCTACAGCACTAGATAAATGTGAAGAAATAATGATTATTATGGATTATAATAATTACTAAAAATTCATATCCTCAGAAGACATGAGACCAGGAGATAGTCACAGCTTCCCAATTTGTCTCAGAAGGGATGAGAAGATGCAGCAATACAGAAAAGCCAAGCAGAGAGCCAAGAATGGGGAAAGAGCAATGATAACAACAAAAGGAAAAACAAAGACAAGTTCAAGGAATCCCTGGTGAACCCCAGCTTTTGAAGTCCCCTGCATGCACTCGTGGTGACAGCTGCTGCCGTGTGCCTGACACTCCCCAGCTCTGCCATGTCCCCAGCTCTGCTGTCACCAGCCAGCACAGACACAGAGCCAGCCTTACCCCAGGTCCCAGCTCACAAAGGCAAAGCCTGCTCGTAGATCAGAGCTGCTTCAAACACAAAATGAAGAAACAGACACGCTGTCAAAGCAGGATTCTGGGCTTTTCCCCTTGCTTTGCTGATCTTGTAGGAATTGGGCTTCAGATGAAAAATGTTTTTAGTTAAGAAAAATGAAGAAAAAAAAATTCAACTTAAAGTGCAGATTCTGCAACTTGGAGATATTAAGTGAATTATTTTATTTTTACTAAGTTGCTCAGGTTTCAAAAAGGAAAAAAAAATCTGTAGAAATGAAAAATTGCACTACAAGATTTTGTAAATGTCCTTATGTCTTGTCTGTATTGTTGGATTTTTAAAAAATAAAGGATTATATTTTCACTGTAATTATTCTCCTCATCTTCTTACATCTCAGTGGTTGGCTTCTATTTTATACAGGAATGTGGTGAGAGATTTTGGACTCTTTATTGTTATTGCCTGTCCAGATGTGCTCCTCTTCCTTCCTCTTTCATTTCACCTTTAAAGCTCAAACAGTGATGAGAAAAAATAAAACTAAAAAAAAAAAAAAAGGAGATTGCTGGAGGGGGTTTTTCTTTTTTTTTGTTTTTCTGTTTTTTCCTCCAAAACCAAGAATCCTCCTCTAAGTCAGAAATGCCTCCTGGAATGCAAATGTAAGGTTTGCATACCTTGAAGAAAGACAAAATGAGTTTACTCCTTTCCATCTGTCAATGAATTACTGAGCCACCAACCACTAAGACTGACATTCTCCTGTAAATGTTTTATTGGTACCTAAATGCTCATCATAGTTGAGATTTTCTTTTTATTATTTTCATATGAAATTTATTTCACATTTAGCAGTCACACATGTCCAGAAATTCTCAATTTAAGGGAACAATTGTCTTTCCAGTACATTTAGAATACCAAAATTAGAGCTTTGGGAGTTACAAAAAAACAGTCTAATTCCTGTTACAAGTTCTGAAACATATCCTCTCTAAAACCAATATGCTTTCATTGCATTAAAATATTAGCAGAGCTCTAGTATTTTAAGACTGGTTTGTAGGTTGTTAAGGAATATGCCTACCTATATAAGCAAACCCAGTAGTGTAAATCAAGCAAGTGCAACATTAACCAAACTGGGAACTTAAACTGAATATTGAACACATAGGAAAGGACAATTCGCAGGCAAAACAAATAATTCTTTTAAATATTTTTCTGTGTATAACCAAAGAATCATGAGATTAATAAAAAACCAACAAAGTATCTACAGGGCTTATGTCCCCATAAAAATGTGTCTCAGAGAGTCTAATTTCTTTTTGTTATTACAAAAGCAGTTGTTATTAAACAATTGCAATCTGATTTTATGCTTTCAAGAGGAGTACTTATGTACAAAGATAGTGTGCTGCAGAACTCCTGTTAGCTTTGCTGAATTGTGCATGCATAATACATAATTGCTGGAAGTGAAACAGAACTGCCAAACCAAACAGGTGGGAAAGAGATGGAAAGAGAGAAGGAGGGAGTAAAAGACTAAAATGTCCTTAAAGCTATATCAAAAGCCTGCACACACACAGACACACACATATATATATATAGCACATGTAATGCTCTTTGCTGTAACAATGTTTTGGGTTGCTAAATTCAGATTTAGGGAAAAAAAAAACTTCTTAGCAAAATATCCACCTTCTCCTGTTAGCAGAAAACAAATTCTGATATTCCACATTACACTGCTGTTTTTTCATCAGATATTCACAAAGATATTCTAGAAAAATTGCCAAAGTGAAGATCTTTTGATTTGTTGGATTTGTGTTTCTTTTCTTCTCTAGTTCTTTATTCATCTTTATTTTCTGCCCCTCATTCTAATTTCTAACTCCCAATCAGGGCAGAGATTTCTGCAAGGAAATGTTCATGAGAGACAGGATAATACCTTTCCCATCCAAAACTTTACTTACTTTTATTATTTTTCCCTACTTTTCTTCTTAACTCTTCAAAATTCTTGAACAGCACACAGTTTTTTCTCTGACATTCCTAACTGGCAATCAGTCTGTACTGCCCTAGAGCTACCAAAGCACCAGTCTTGTCCTCCTCTGTACTGCTCTCTCCACCCTTTTCTGAATTGGAAAGGAAACACTGGTGGATCAGATAACCTTGAGAAGGACAGATTCTGCCCCATAAAGAGAGAAACAGACATGTGATATCACGGGCAGTCATTAAGAGAGACTGAAAAAATGTATTTCATCCTGTCCCATTGAGACTAGGGAACTCACTGGGGAAAGACAAACATGAGACCCTGGTTATCCTGGAACGGATTCCTATTTCTCCATTAAAATTTTCCCTTTTTTTTTTTAAGTCTATGACATAATTTTAAATGGAAATGGGAAAAAAATTTAGTTTTCCCCTTCTAAGATGACTAATTTTGCTAGTTTGAGAATTTGTTTACCATTGTCTTCCTTTATGGACTCCAAGGGAGAATGAGAGATTTTCCCCTCATAGCCTCTGGCTGGAAAAGTTTGGTCACTAAACGACCTCTTACATTTATTTAGAGCTTCAAACTTTTACAGCTCATTATATTTCTAGGTAGCAGGCATTGCAAAATACCTCTACTTTTTTTTTCTCTTTTTTTTAGGATGCTGAAGAGCAAGGATAAATCAGAAGGGAAGCACTATACTAGAAAGGTATAAAGCGACTCTCAGAAATTTCTTCTAAGACTGGAAAAAAAATGTTTGGCTTTGGGATTCAGAGAGCTCAATCTGCTTAATTAATCAGAAGAGTGAACGACAACTTGGTTGAAATATGTACATTCAAAGAGAGGAAGTATGGTGCATAAAGGACTCTTTAATCTTTTGGTGAAAGGCGTAAGCAGAGTCTGGAAACTGAATCACACATGTAAGACTGAGAAATTTGCTACATGCATGTTTGACAAAGAGGTTGACTTGAGAAACTCTTGAGGAAAGTGTAGAGCCTTTATCACCTCTTCAAAGCCAGGATTTGATGGCTTTCCTCAACCAATTCTTACTTTATGCTCTGAAATTGTCTGTGACAAGGGTGAAATTTAATATCCTGTTATAGAAGAGCCCAGATATATACATCTCAGTCCCTTCTAGCCTAGATAAATCGGGGGCTCATTTCAAAGAGCAGTAAACTAAGCATTGGAAAATACAATTTCACCCTCCATTATCAATCCTGTAGATCAGGATAGCTGACAGTGAAAGATCACTTCCATGGATCAAGGCCTTGGCATTGCAAGAAAATGGCAATTCTACATGTTTGTATCACTTCCCTTTTCTTGAACCCCCCAGGATATAATCAACCTTTTATTGATTATTTTTAAATTATTGACGATGATAATGTTTTATAACTATAGTACCCTCTCATGGTTTTAGAAATAAAGAAATAAAACTACATTGAAAATTAGATGGTAAAATTTGCAAGCTATAAATATAAGATTCTACTGATTTCCACAAAAGAAAAACAATCACTAAGAAGCAATGTACCTACTTGTGTATATCATTTGACCACCTACAAGATGGAGGGGAGTAACTGTTTGAAAACATACATTGAAAAAAATTATAGGACATTTAGTTCATGAAAAGATGAGAATAACTTGTGCAGCTGAAAATAGGGTGGGAATATAGCTAGAGAGAATGGAGACACAAACTGGAGAAATCTGTTATTAAGAAATAAGTTGAGAATTTCCAGGCTTCTTTTTTTTCCACAGAATACAGAGATGAAGAAGGATCTAAATTATTTAGACTGCCTCCAGGCTATGTTTGGGGACCACTATTTTAAAAAGCTTGGGTTTGTGCTCTGGGACTTTATTGAAAGGACAAAATAAAACCCAGCTCTCTAGATGGTAGCTTATTAGCTGCAGTCCAGGATCTGGGTCTGATGATTTATTAGGGTGCACTCCGAAAATGCTGGAGACCTGCCATGGGTTTACAATGCAATGCGGAGTTAGGGAAGCTACCTACTGCACCCACATCCCTCCCTCTGGGTTCTATCTACCCAAAAGCTAATATAAAGCTTGGTGGTAAAAAAAATGCTGGGACTGCAGGGAAAGTGACATGGAGGAGGGCAGCATTCCAGAGGGCCAAATTAATTTCCCCAGGGAGCCCCTGCTTGTAAAATCCCATAAACAAAATGTCACTTTTCATTGCTAAACCTCTTTGATTGCTAACAGCAAACACATGCCTTATTTTGGCATAAAGCTCTGCACCACCAAATTAAATAATGTTGAGTTGTTGTTTTGTTTTTGGTTTGCCTTTTTTTTCCCTAACAATCTGTCTCACACATTCCTTGGCTGCCTTTAAAAGTCACTTGTAAAGTTTCACACTTGCACGCCGTGAACAGCGGAGCTGGAAAGCTCTGTGTCTCCAAGGATCAATAAGCTTCCAGTCGTTGTGGTTCAAATGGAGGGAAACAAGTCCAGCAAGTGACAACTGCCATCTCATGGTGACTGCAGGGAATGAAAGGGAAGGTCTCCAGATGATCCCTGGTGGCTGAGTAAGAGCATCACCTGAAGGCCTGGTAAAATTACACAATGCTTGAACTTGAAGATACCGGGGATTCTGTTAAAGAAATTACAGGTGAAATGCCATGAGGTCACTACTGTTGTAACAACAAAACAACTCTAGTATCAGAGGGTTCCTCAGTGTCAGCACCTGGCTATCTCTAAAGGTGGATACTAATGTCAGCTGAAAAAGTGTATTGGGGTTGGGTTGACAAAGCCCAAACCTGTACTGAAAGCCAGATTTATAAAGGAAAAAGCACAAAATAGGCACCCTGCCAGGGTAGGCTCCTACAGCTGACAACTGACTGGCTAAAATGATTCTGAAAAAAAAAAGGTGTTGGTGTGCAAGGCGCTGTTGGGAGTCAGCAGTTTCCAGGAAGAGAACAGGATTTGAGGAATTTCCTCAAACTAAAAGAAAAATGTAAAAAAAATCCTAATAATTTCAGAAGACTACTCAGAATAAGATGTTTACACTTAGGACAACGTTAATCTCTTTTATCCTTCTGTGGATGTTATGACAAATATATTCCTGATACCTCCAGGCATGAATTGCCTCCATGTGCTATGCTCCAAGAAAAACTGAAATGTCCTGTCCTTCACTAGGCTCCCTGTGGAAAAGGAACCAACCTAGAAACACAATGGTTTTATTTGGAGCAGAACTCTGATTTTTAATGTGTGTTAGGAATAATTCTTAACTGATCAGAACTAAGATACAGCCTTAGATCAACATGGGAAACCAAGCACCTCTCTTTCCCCGTTTGCCTTGAAGAGCAGTGGGTGGGTCAGCCTGCTCTCTGTAGCCTCTATCCAAGCACTCAGTGCCACCAAGTTCAGTTCAAACTCAGCAACATCCCCTCTACCACATTAACAGCACAGTGATCCAATTGCCAGTGGTGTCTGCCCCAGAATTCCATTCATATTGCCTGATACAGATCTGCAGTGTTCAAAAAGATCCATGTACAGCTCACTTCATGCTTTTTTAGTAAGCTTTATTGTTCCTTCTCAATTGAAAAGGAAAAAAGAAAAGTGATAATAGAAGTTGAACAGAAATAGATGTTGGTATTATTATGTGGACACAAATTACATTGAATGTTCATTCCAATATCTAGCACTGATTATTCCTACCACCTTATCTAGAAATAATTAGTGAGCATCCTCCTGAGAATAGCAACCCTAATGCTTCTCTTTGCTACATTAAAATTACTCAGGCTTTACACCAGTGTAACTACACAAAGGATTACCATCATTGCCTATAGTTTTAAAACCCCTCTAGCCTGCAGAGTGAGCACAGTTTTTCAGTGCAAGATATCTGGAACTGATTTCCTTGGGAATTACAGGGCATAAAAACTGAAGACAGATACACACTTAGCAGTAAGCCCAAGATTACATGTTTGTACTGATAACAGAGAAGTAATAAAAAGAAGCAAATACTTAGCTTAAACTTTGAGCATATGGAACAAGCATGCATGTGGAGAGGGAACTCAATTATTTAGTGAAATGGTGTTTTCAAAGTAGCAAGAATTTCCTTTTCATGCCCTGATGTTTTTCCCCTGCTACTTGTTCCCTTGGTTCATTTTCAGCCCCCACCTGCTCCTGGAGCAGCAGACAGACATAATCATCAATGGCTTCAGGATCAGCCTAGCAAGCCAGGAAACCTTGGTCCCTTCCCTGCTGCAGCTGGCTGCCTCTGCAGGCAATTGGTCTTTCCTAGTGCTGAACACCAGGAGCTGATTTTGCCAGCCTTATTCAGCTTTATCTTAGAAAAGTGCACTTGGAAAATACACTCAAATACATGAAAAACCAGCAAAACAACCCAATCTTAAAGGGAGCCCTATGAAAATTCTGCTTCTTCTGATCTTTGAGGCAATTACCTTCATACATTTTAAATGTCTCTGATGATTTCTGTGCCCATTTTTAGCATTGCCAGGAACCGCCAGAGTATTTAAGATAAGGAACCACGGAGTTAAAACATAGATCTGCCATAAATCTACATCTAAAACATAAGCTGCCATCTTCACTTTTATTCAGCTAACTGGCCTTTGGGAACCAACACAGCTCTTAGGCAACCACTTAGGTGTGGAAGAGAGAGGAGACAGTGGTGGTGCCTCTCCAGCCATTGTCTTGGGGCTGCAGCTGCTGTAGGGGAGCAGCTGGGGAGCCCTACACTCTGACTTGCCCTTCCCCTGAGTGGGTTTGAACCCCTCTCCCTGAATGCATGCTCTAACTACTACCTTAAAATGTATTTCAGTTGAGACTTTTCTTGCCCACACATATCAAAGTAATCTTGATTTGCTTGAAAATATGAAAATGCTAATGAGTAGAAGAAGGTGGTTTTTTGTTTTTTTAACATTAAACTGAAGATAAAACAATATCTCACCTCTGAATTCCACTTGGCTGTTCTGGAAAGGTTGGAATCCAGTCTCAACAGTGATCTCTGGAATCTGCACTAACTTTCTGGATTTCCATTCAAGCAGTGTGACAACCTTGCCATGATTATACTCATTCACATTTGCATTTGAACATACAAAATTAATACTATATCCTTCCACAGCACATATCAGAAATCCACAAATTTCTACTTTCTCTAGCAAGTCATACATCTATCTGTCTCAGAGCATCCTTCTTCAGGGCATGTCAAGAGCTGTGCTCTCTCCATTTTTCAGTAGGAGGTGATTTGCAGACACTCATCTAGTGAATTTGCTGTGTCTGGGTCCAAACCTCCCAAATTATTAACCATTCTTATGTAACCTTACTTCTCAACTCTGTCTTATCTTTCATTACAGCAAAGATATAAATTTAGCAAATATAAAATTGGGTCTCCAACAGCTAGATTGCTTCAGTCTTAGCAAAGGAAATGTCTGGATCTGGTCAGGTCATGAGAACATGCCTGGTCTCGTCCCTTCCTAATTTTCTCCTCCTGTCCAAACTTCTAAGCACTGTCTCATATCAATCTCAAAGGACACGGTAGCAGGAGAGGTCAAATAACTTCTCTTAATCAGAAAGTAAGAAACAAAAGCACAGAAAAAGGTGCATGGAATGGGCTCTTTTTGGCCGATCTCCTGCAGCTGGATAAATACCAGGGAACAAAACACAACCATCCTGGGGGTGGAGAGGGAGATGGCAAACAGGCACCCTGCCATTTCTGGGATATACACTTTACACCAAGACATCTTTTTGAAGTATGAGGGAGCAAACTACAGTTTGTTCAACATTGTCAATAAATGATTTTCAGTAAATCTAGGCCTAATTCATGGAAATAGAGCCAGCTGGGAGCTTTTTGAAGACATGTGTTTCATTATCAGTGTTATTTGTAGAACTGGGTAATTTAGGCAGATTTCTGAACCCAGACTTTGTGATTTCCTTCCTTCACTTATTATTCATACAATATTTCTTGACATTCCAAAATGAATAGAAGAAAACCATTTGTCTCAATTTTGTTTTCAAATAGTAGAGTCAAAAAAACCCCATAAAGTGGTAGAAACAGGATGTTTTAGAGACACTGAAACAAACATTTTGTGTGTTTGTTGCAAACTGAACATTTTAAAAATCTTTAGTCATGACAAGAAAATTATTTGAGAACTCAGAGATTTTTTGATGGGAAGGCATTTCCTCTCCTAGTTCCCATGAGTCGACTGTTCAGAATAAAACAGCTATTTTATAATTTTCCATTGCATTCCCCCAACACCCAAACTCAAATACATAGAACCAGCTTCAATCTTTCCCAAACATCCATTCTGTACTACATACCTAATGCAAAAATACCTGGGAAGACAATGTATTGTCTTTAGTTACCGAGCCAAATGAAGAACATCACAAATTCCTTTTGCTGGTTTCTCCAGTTGTCATCATACACCCAGCTTAAATCCCAGCACACTTTGCAGCCACACAAGCTCTAGAAACATTGACAGCCTAGACCTCTTCTTCTTTCCAGTCCCATCACATTTTTTGGTGCTGTTTCCCCATTCATCCTCTGCCAGCTCCCTGACAAGGGAAGGAAAGGTACAAAATATCCCCAAGAATATAAACGAGAAAGTGAAAACTCAGGACCTCATCCGAGCAGACACTAGAACATGAGATTACTGCTGAACTTACAGAAGTTTTCCATCCTAAAAGCTCCAGTTAAACTCAAGAGAGAAATTTTTAACTGGCCTTTCTCCCCTTCAACTTTCATTTCTCAGCAAACTTCACCTGCACTTTGAGAACTAAACCAGAGCAATTAGCTTTTAGCCCTGTCTTTTATAGCTAATTGCCCTTAAGGCAACTGCAAGGATTCCCAGGTGTCAGCTTTCTGTGGTGTTTATGCAAGTCCCAGAAGAGAGCAAGCAAAGACACTAAAATAGAAAAGTTCTTCAGCAGACATACAGAGAAAATGGGAGCTTAAAAAGGCAACAAGGCATGATCATTAATTATCTATGTATATCACGTTTACTCACTGAATTATATGATGTGATCATATTACAAGCAGAAAAAGCTTCTTAAATGTAAGGATTAAAAAAAAACTTCTCCAATTTCTTCAACCTTACAATGACCCCTAATTGGCACTTGAAATCCTTTAGCCACCAATTTAATTATATTTCTAACACCCTTGAGAGTGTTTTATTTATTTATTTTAACTGGCTTTTTTTTTCTCTCTTGACGTTAATCTAAGAAGACTATGTGGGTATTTCTTGTCTGAAACAGCAGTCACCACACTTAATAGGAAACAATTTTCTGCTGCTTGGAAGGCGAAAATTTCCCTTCAAATCATTGTAGGTGAACTCACCTCCATATGCCAGCAGGAGATGGCCACAGATGTGCTTTTCTACTGACATTTCCATCTGGTGGTTTGGTTTTTATGTCTCTCCAGTTGTGTCTCGGTGGAGGGTGGTGCTGGGGACTCCATGACTTCCCAAAGGAAGAACAGCTGAACTTGCTGAACCCACACTCTGCTGCTGCTGTCACTCAATAACTTCCTGTGTATGCAGGAGCATGTTCCAGTCAAGTTTTCACCAAGAACAAAAGTCATATTTCCCAGTCTGAGGAATTTCAGAATTCTGCAGGACTGTAGATGCTGACTGAAACAGCATTTGTTTTTAGAAGCTAAGCTCATTGGGAAGTTCAGCAAGAGATTACTTGGAAACCCCTGTTATTACAGAAATAGTCAAAGGTGTTGGGTTTGTAAGCACCCCAGAATTTGGGGCTTAATACCATCATCCCAACAACTGCCTTGAAGTTTCCTCACAGACCTTGGTTACCAGGGCACACCTGCCTCATTCTGCTATCAGTTTCAAAATCAGACTTTTCATCTTAATAAATCTGGATGGTATCTGACCTACAATAAGATGTCTTTCTAGAGGCAATCATGTTTGTCAATAGCTTCCATGGCTATATGCAGAGCAAACAGCACTTTATATATGATGTGAAGACTTCTATTTCCATGGAGGAAAACATAAGGAACAGAAATGTAACAAATGTAAGAAAAAAATGTAACAAAAAATATTTGAGCATTTGTGCCACTGTAGGTCTTTTTGTGTGCTCAGTAACTTGTTTCAGATTAATTAGCAATTTTGAGTGGTCCTGCTAAGCAGGTGGCAAACTAGAATGCATTGTTTTGCTTTGGTGCCCATATTTCACAGTGCACTGTTAATGCCTTTTTATTTGTATTTATTTTTTTTTTGCTCCCTTGTTTTGTTTTATAAGTGTTCAGAGTACTGCACAGCATTATGGTACACTATCATTTTTCAAGCCATTAAATGTTAACTTCATTTTCTTGTGTGAATTATGCTTTGCTCTTTTAGTTTTGTAATGAAAAGTAAGTACAGGTTATGCAAGCAATAACCCCTGTGTAAGCAGCAGCTATCTTTTTAAACGGTTTATTATGCCACAGTCTGGTACTCCATTAAATATAGATTACAGACTGTTGAATAAATGAATATCAACTAAGCAGCCCCATCCTTCTGTACATATCAACGCAAATAATGAATCATGGCACCTCATGAAAATGTATAACCCAGAAGAGTGGGTCAAGAAGTAATTACACATTTGTCTTATCTCATGCTTCTTGCTTTCAAACCAGGAAAATACATTTGTGATGGTTAGGGGACACTAAGAAAGCTCTTGCAACCTGTTTTTCCTGGAAGGTGAAAAAGTATTCTTTCTCATAGTTTTATGTAGGTGTGCTTAGATTTCCAAGTATGTTTCTTATACTACCCTTTGAAAAACATGCTTTCATAGTTACAAACCTACATTGAAAAATGTAGGTTCATATTAATATCTCATCTCTTCCTCAGACCTCCTGTGTTACAAATAAGAGTAACTGAATGGCTCAGTTTGGAAAATGTAGGTAATTATCAAAATAAATGGGCCAGTATATGCATTTGAGGTTATAATATGTACAAAATGTAATTATTCAGATACTTATAAACATAGAAAATGGACATCAAATCGGGACAGCAATCATGATTATGACACTCTTTAGAAACGGGAATTATTAAAACTGATATTGATTAGCGATAACTGAAACTAAAATTTGGAGACTGAAATTCAAATTATGTTGCTTAAAGTCAAAGTAGACTAACCTGTTGCATATGGAACAGATTAAGAGTAGAATGAACTAATCATTAGGTTATTAAAATAATACCACTTACGTGAGTTGTATAACATAAAGTTATCTTTAGCAGCTCAGGAGGAATTATCTGCTGATCCCAGCTTGAATAAATGGACTCTGAGAAGAGACTATATCAGTGGAGGGAAATAATAAGCCAAAAAATTACCTTGCTTAATACCTTGTGTTCATATTTTCCAAGGCATGTTTTTGGCTGCTGACAACCATCACAGTTCCTCTGATTTTAGTGTGGACATGCTTATTCACCCTGCTTGTGAAAACATATTTAGAATCATAGAATCTCCTCGGCTGGCAGGGACCCACAAGGATCATTGAATCCAACTCCTGGCCCTGCACAGGACACCTCAAGAGCCACACCATGTGCCAGACAGTGTTGTCCAAATGCTTCCCGAACTCTGTCAGGCTGGTGCTGTGACCACTTCCCTGGGGAGCCTGTTCCAGTGCCCACCCACCCTCTGGGTGAAGAACCTTTCCCTAATATCCAGCCCAAACTTCCTCTAACACAGTTTCAGACTGTTTCCTGGTGTCCTACGGTGCACCAGAGAGCAGAGATCAGTGCCTGGCCCTCCACTTCTCCTCATGAAGAAGAATATATTAATAATAATTAGATCTGCTTGTTAAATGAGTTTCATATTAAAAAATCTAGTGGTAGCCATATTTTTCCAGAAATTTCTAATGTTTCTGCCAGAAACCTGGGGGAAAATAAGTTCAGCTTTCTGGTATGGGAACTGAAAGATACTTGATGTTTTTTGGCTTTCAAGTACTTTGTTAATATTTCGTTAAAGGAAAAGACACCAAATTGTGTTTTTGTTTAAAAAGACACTATTCATGCAAATGAGCTATATAATTACTGCATATGATTTTCCTACCCTCCTCCTCCCAGCTTGCTAAGGCAGTAAATGCCAGAAGCCATGGAAGCCATTAAAAGGTAACATCTGTGCAGTACAGGTCACAGGGTGACCCAGTTAATTTAGCATTGAGCACTTTTCAGATGCCAATATCCTCTGGAGTACCACAATGAAGACAGGGAGAAAGGGAGGAAAATGCTTATTGTTAAATGATATTGATATTTTTATGTTTCCATGAAGCACTTGGACCCTGTCTTGGTGACTAGTGGGAAAAAAGTCCAATTATTTTTTTCTGACTGTGTCAAACCAGAGGTCCCAAAAATTGCTCAAAACCAAACACAAAAGCAAAGACTAAAAGAGCAAACTGGGAGAAAATAAAACATTAGAACAATTCCATTGTCTACCTATCAACTATTCCATGTTACACAAAATATATACTGTATTAGATATAGTATTTTACAGAGTCACAAATATGGACTGGTAAAACCCATGAGTTTTATGACAATTTATGGCTCCAAAAATAAACCAGTGTTCTTATTCATTAAAAGAACATGAAGAAAGCTGACTTTAAATGTCCTCAAGATTAGCTCCAAGCTATACCTTTTACCCAGTGTGGGGTTTTTGTAGCACTCTTCCTTTCTTCTAAGACCTCACAATTCACTTAAAGTTTGAGGAAAATGCCAGTATTCTTTGTGAAAGGCAGATGAATTAAAGCACAGAGAAGGAAAAAATAAGGTCACACAGCGCTCCAATTCCATAATTAGTTTTTTCACTCGACATCCTTGCCATGTGTGAGCACAGACTAGTGTTCAAAACACTGAGCATTGTTCTTGGCCATGCACAACCAAGAAGCACAAATGAATATCCACATGGCTCATATCCTGTCCTACTTATGTTACTTCCAGGTGATTTTGTACTGCCTACATGTATCTCCAACACCATATGCTGGTAAATACTAGTATTCCCATTTTATAGAAACAAAAAATGGGGTCAGTGTGAAGATAAACTGTTTAAGTAGGATAATAGAATGGATCTGTAGACCAGAATGAAAAAGTAGCAAGTTAACATTCACTCTTTCTTCATCTTTGCAGTAAGCACATGTATATTGTACATGTATTGAGAAACCCATACATAGTTACATTGCACATGTGAAAATACGTAACTCCTTATTTCTTAAGAACTCCTTCCTGTTCTTCATAAACGCCACTAAAAGCTTGTTATTTTTCAACAATTGAAGGTGCTGTTTATACTAAGTGCTTGCAATTTCACTTTCTTGGACACTCAGTGGGGTGGCACGTGCAACTGCAGGTAGGGCACGTTCCCTGGTAAGGAGACAGTACTGAATTCAAAGTGTGTGGGACAATGGTAGGAAAAAGGTGGTGATTTATTTTATGATAGCTGATGTACATTGTTTCTTTGCAGCTTCTCAGTATTGTAAAATAGAACCTAGCACAAGGGTCTGGTCAAGATGGGATCTTCCTCCCTAGAGACTTAGGGTCAGTGAGATTGTATCTATATATTATGATTCCCTTTGTTGTATATCCAGATATGACAAAAGTAAGACATAAACCTGAGATTAAAAACAAAAGCAAATATCCTATCTAATGCACTAGTCTGTTGTTTTATTAGCTGAAAGGCAGGGGTGTTTCTGGGAGCATTTAAAATTCCAGAGTGCAATAATTATAAAATGCAGTGAGCAGCAAATCATCTAAGGGTATAGAAAAAAATGTGAAAAATAACGGCTCAATCAATAACACCTAAGTCCTGGAGTATGGTTAGTGTGTCTTATGTGAAATATCAATAATTATTTATAGCATGCAAAGATGTCTTCAGCATTCAAAAGATATGCAGAAGACCCAGATAATGAAGGATGTGCTTAGGTTCATAGAGGCAGTTCAGTTCCATGTTTGAACTAGGCTATTGAAAATGTCTCCAGCAACCACCAATGTCCTGCTACAGCCTCCTTTCCAGGCTTACCTGTACTTGGGGCACTTGTACTTAACTCAGCTGCCAGGTTTAGACCCAGCATTCCCCTTTAGCCCCCCTATCCTGTTCTATCCACTCAAGAACATATATAGATCTTATATGAAGATCTAAATCTTAAGATCTGAATTGAATTAAGAAGTGTCAGTGGTTTCCCAATGCTTAAGTCTGCCATCAGTGTCCAAGTACAGATTTCAGTAGGCCAAAATAGTCAGTTTGGCATCTGTTTGTGATTAGAGCTATCTCTGTTTCCCTAGGCTCATTGTCACAGTGCTGGTCACCTGTCTAAGACTGATCAGGATTTGGGCAGGTAGATACTGTGCAACCAATCTGTTCCAAAGCATCCCCGCAGTAAAAAGAATAAATGGTAGTGGTCACTAGAGTCTAGTCAATCTGTCCCCATTGTCTTTGGAAATCAGTGTGAGGGAAGTGCCTGAATAACATTGTAAATCTGAGCCAAAGCTGCTTTGGGTTCCTCCAGATATTACCTAATGTCCCTCTGAAGACAAACCACTTCAGTACTTACAAATTAGGCTGATCATAACACATGCAACATAATGAGCATTTCCCATTTAATTTTCAGTTCCATATTCCAGAATATATTTCAGATGTTCCCTACTTACGTGGCTGCAGTGCCCAAAGGCACAAATCATCCTTTAAGCGCTATTGTGCTAAGAGTTATTCAAACACTCAGAGGGCCTTTTCCTACACACCTCATGAGCCTAGAATACAAGCACTGTGCACAGGCTAGAAAAATATGGTTACAGTCACATACATAAAGATTGATATATTGATACTTCATGTTTTATATAAAGATAGAAAAATAAATGTAACTGCCAATAAACTGAATCTGCTATTCATCAAGTTCTCTCATTTGTTTCCCAATTTTATAGCAAAGGGGATGCTGGAGGAGAGATTTGCAATAAAAACAGCTGCCACAGTCACTTTCTGCATCAGCTGAGGAAGCTCTCTGATGTGATATGCCAGACAGTACATTACACGTCAATAAAATAAGGACACATAATGCAAAATATGACATACCCTGTTTAGCTAAGACTGATAACCAGGTCCTAATTTCTAGCTGTCTTCTACAGTGTTGGAGCATTCTTAAGAAATCTTTTCTGTACATATGGTTCCACTAATAACACATATCCTGCTCCATTCACAGTCTCATTCATATGCCTGAATATTCACAAAGTGTTTGATAAAAATACTCTCATGTTGCAAAAGCTGAAAAGACTGTTGTCTTTTAACAAAGACCTCTAATGCCAGAACTGGAATGAAGTTACAAATTACTGTGATTTGATATCCCAGCACTAAGCAAGCTGTGGTAGCTAACGTGCATATACGATGCTTAGCCTAGAAATAACTTCATTCACCTTAATTTGCCCTCCCTGAAATCTGAAAGAAGTTTCCTTGTATTTTATTTGCCACATCTAACAAAACTTCCAAGAATGGCTGTTTGAAAGGATTTAAAGAACACAGTTGCCTTTCTGAAACTGTGTAAAGGCTACAAGAGGAACTTGCCATAAGATGATAAGCAACCACAGGGATAATTCAGAGAAGCACAGAAGGGAGGAATTTGCAACAGGAAGGCAAGAATTCCAGGCCTAACAGAGGCAAGATGGAGTTAGGACATTCAGGTTAACACATCCAGACAAAAAATTCCACTCTGGCAAACTGTGGGAAAGGAAGCAACTCCCATACACTTCACCCTAAGTTACGGGAATGGCCTCTGTGACCATCCTGTGGATACCCAGAATTTGGACTGCATAGAGGTGGCAGCCCAGAAGACTCTGGGACCCCCATCAGGAAGAAGCCCAGGGTGAAGAAGGACGAATGAGACCCCACTGGATCCACAGGTGGTGACTGTCCTGCTGCATCTCTCCCTCTCCATTTTCACTGCAAGTCCAGAGGGAGGCAGGACTGCTATTACACCTCTACTCACACACACATGGATACCAAATTGCTTTCCTATGTCTGTCCAGCAGCAGCTCCAGGGCTCCTTTAAATAACGCATGAGAGTTTGGATGACTAGAAACCCAAAACATGAAACCCAGATTAGTGCAGCAGTTCTACTGCACAGCTAGTAAAAATAAAGAACAGAAACAAAATCTCTAAAGAAAGTTTGATAAAGACAGGCCAAAGTTGCTGGAATAATTTGGCATGAGGGGATGGTAGGAGAAAAATCTAATTATAAACTGGTGGGTATTTGAACCAATGAACCCAGGAAATGTTTTGTTTTTCATGAAAGAGAGAGCTGGGAACTATGAAATCTGGTCTTTTTTCTGATACTATATGATTAATTAGAAATAAGGCAGATTTCGAAATGCTTCTCCATTTATTTGTAATTCCCATGAGTTTGTTATTTTAACTCAGTTCTATGAGCAAATTTTAGACTGGTGAGAAAGAACCAAACCCCTTTATGTACATAACTTTGGTTTTTTGGGGCCCCTATTTGTGCAGTTTGCTCTGGAGGTTTTTTCAACAGGGGAAAAAGAGTAAAGATGAAAAATATTTTTCTGATTTATCCATAAGTGACATATAGACAGGCTTGCCTAAAATGTACAAACAGGGTGATTTTTAAAATCTATAATATGTATTTCTTTCCTGCATTTTCTTATTATGACACCAAAGTGTTTCTAAAATCTTTCCAACATTTTAAGATTCCATTTAGATACTACAGCATCAGCAAACTTTTGCTGCTATTCTAGCATTTGCAGACAACAGGAATTTTTGTATCTAAGGGTGTCAACAGTTTAATAAATATCTTTGCTTACAATTCATAACTTCTGAGTGTTCTTCTAACTAATATTTTTTAAATATTGGATTATTTAAAAATATTCCAGGGAGTGTTTACGAAATACTCCTCTTCATTGTGTGTCTAGCCATGTTATTTTCTTATAGTGCATTACAGCTCATTGCTTTAATATTCCATGCAAAAAAGAAAAAAAAATCACACATGAACTGCACACATAATTTTAAACTAATTACACCACAACTATTATTAAACAATTCCTGCATTATATAACCCCCCTAAAAATGTAATTCTGTTGTTCAGCTCTAATTTTGTTATCATAGAATATGTTTCTCAATAAATGCCATTTAAATCTTTGAGAAGACACTGTGAGGATGAATGCCACCAATTTGTAATTAAAAGGGAAGATTAAGCAATTTAGACCAATATTTAATGTTGAGCATGTACTTATTGCAAGACAACGTTCCCAGAAGCCTAAATACCCTTGAACTGAGTTTTAAAGATCTTAATAATAGAAATAAGTAACTGTGAACACTGCAGTTTGACCTGCACACGTACTCTAAGCCAATATTGGAAGATCATGGGCTAACCACAGAGATTTTCTAGACCCTGCTGAGACCCTTCATTATGAAGTTTTAAATGAGAACAGTATTACTGAACAACAGACCACTGTAGGATGTCTTATGCGGGATATCTTATGGATGACTCCTCAAAACTGAACAAAAATAATTTCTTTCATTTGAAAAGCCTAGTTTTGGAAAGACAGTAATCTCTAAAGCTGCTAAAAGTATATCAGAAAGAACTTTCACAGTAATAGCAAACTGCAAAAGTTATTAAAGCTGGTATTTTGTACTGATAAAAAAATTCCATCTAGTCAAGCAAGCAGCTGTGATGGTGATTAGGAAAGTATTTTATTGCAGGTACCTAAAATTGCCTAGAGAGATCCAGGATTGCCAACAGATTTTTTTTCTCTTTTTAAAATTTTTTTTCTTCTTTTCTTAGGGCTTTCAGCTGTTCTCCTTAAGAATCTCTCTTATTTTCTAGTTCCCAGGGGAAAATATACAAGAAATGAGAGCTATTTAAACAATCCTTAATTTCCTCTGTTTATCTGGGATAGTTTTCAGTGTCCCCCAAATTTTTTTCTGTAACTGAGAGCCAAAGCCTAGGTCTCCAGCAGTGAACTACAGGGAAATGCTATCCTAAGTTGTCTTTGACCCATCAATCTCCACCTGCAGTTTGCTAGAGATTTCCCCTTCCTGGCTGGTTCTTCCTGAGACATGCTGAGGGAGAGGCACAGAGAAAAGGTTTTAGCCAGCACACATCCCAATCATGCAACTGATCTGAAGTTTCCACATTCTCATCCAACATGATTTCTGTGCTCCTCCTTGCCACCCACCTCTTTCTCTAGTTGCATGTTTTGTGAACCTCCCAGTTTATTACCCATGTTTAAGGTAAGAAAAAGGGCTTCCTGCTATCATTTTAGACAAAATGATTCCCCTGACTTTGCAGGCTCCAAAGCCCTGACTTCCTTCTCTTGAAAAAGCCCAGCCCCCCCCAGGGGTAGCAGAGGCACTGGGGGTGCAGGGCACAAATTCTCCTAATGGAAATAGGGAATTTTACTTTGAAGCCACAATTATCCCCTCCTTGTTACCCCGTCCCACCAGTTATGGGGCAGCATACAGGAAAGACAACTCTGCTGCTGCATCCAGCCTTTGAGTTTTCACTTGGCTTTTGGTGAAAGTTAAAGAAGCAATGGCAAATGTATCAGTGTGTGTGTGAATTCAGACAGAAAGTGCATCCCTACCCTACAGAGCCTGCGGTTTAAGTTCATTTTAACTCTCAAAGCTCTTGCTATCTCCTTACATAAGTGTCATTTCTTGTGTGAAGGCAGAGACCAATATTAAGATCCTCAGCTGAAATAATCCTTACAGCTCTGCGGCTTAAGATAAAAACTGACAGCTTCTATCAGGTTTTATTCTTCAGGACATAAACTTGGGGTCAAGAAGGCATTCCTTCCCATTTGATAACATTACAAATTCAGTTCCCATTGGGTTTTTTTTTTCCTTTTCTCTGATCAATCCCAGCATTATAGAGCTGGATTTGGCACAACAGATTTGTACAAAAGTATTTCTGGGCTTGATTCTCTGAAAACAAACAGAAACCTTTTCTTGACCTTCTTCCCTACACATTAGTAAACACTCATCCTTCTCCCTGGATACCATTCTTTAAAAGCAAATGAATGAGGGCAAAATCCTTCTCTTGTTCAATCCACTGTAGCTGCTTTCTGCACAACAGCGTGTGGAGAGGTAAGGGACAAACAGCACCTATACTGCATTTAAGTTTGTATTCAAGATGAAATGCAACTACGTGCAAAAAGCCATAAAAAGACATATTAATTGCTTCTTCTCTAGCATTTTACTTACCCAGAGTGAAGAAACTCTATTTTATTAATTGAAAATATAATCTCTCATTCTCTATAAATGTATTAGACATAGACAGGCATTTTGTGCCTTTGAACAGAATTAGACAGTGCTAATTTTAGGGAAATGTTTTAGACCAACACTAAATAATTCTGATGTTTTTAGTGCAATATTTCATTATCTATGTAAACAAATGTGCTTTAAACTTTCTTTCTACTTCAACTACTTTTTGTTTTAAAAAGTTTGAAATCAAAACAGAGTGAAGAAATCTTCCCACCAAAAAAAGACATCTTAACAAATGTTTTGGAGAATGTCAAAGCAAAAACAACAGTGGGTCACGCAACTCTTGTCAAATCTGACCTGGGAATGGAAGGACAGATTCCCTGCAGGCAGCTAACAGCAGGGTTCAACTGGCTTCAGCAGAGCTCTTATTTACATCAATTAAAAATGGATCCAAAATCTCCTGAAGGGATAATAATCTCTACATTTTTTTTGTAATTCTCATCTTCATGAGCAAACCTAATTATTACACTCTGCCAGATGTAGCAAGGCAGACAGATGTGACCCCAAATTTTAGATGCATTCAGTTGTTAGGTATGATTTATGCTCCTCTTATCAGTAGCTTCATCGAGATGTCTATCTATGCATAAATTTAAAAATGGTAGGACTTGGCTCTAACTGCACTTTGAATACCAAAGGATATTTTCCTCATGGAGTCTCCTAGGTTTTTTTTCAGGTATACTGTCTGAACTTTCCCTTTTAGTTTCAGTGTGAAACACAAGAAGTGTGGCTTCAGTCCTTCATAATCCTGAGAAACTTCCCTTACTGCAAGTCAAGTATCTTAATTTGAATGTAAAAAAGTTAAAAAATTAATTGGATACAATTAAGGAAATAATTTAATTATGCATTAAAGTAATGAATGAACATTTGTCACAGCTGTCAACCAGGATATATTTTTTTCTTTTCTTAAATAGTCATGACTATGCATATGGGAGGTAGTGAAAACGAGGAAAAACAGGGTTGGTAGGGGATTAGAGATGGGAAGGACTGGACGACCATCATGTGCTGTGAAAGAGAGGATGATACTCAGAAACCTTAAGTTTATGGTGGCCAAAACTGAAGAAGAGGAATAGAAAAACTATCTGTAATAGAATGAGATTTTCCTATCTATACACAGCCCTACCAGACATTAAAAAAAGAAACAACTGCAGACTGCCATCCAATTCAAGTTTCAATGAATAGACCATGCCTGAAATTAAGACAAAACACAGATGGCATGGTAGCTACATGATACACTGTGAAGAAAGGTACACAGTAAATGCTGGACGCCAAAACAATAGTACCAGAATTCCAAAATTATACCCTTAGAAAAATATGGGGACTTATAAGGCAATTTACCAAAATGTTCACAGTACATTATAAGTCTGGAGTCTTTACTAAAACAGTGGAAAAAAAAAAGTGATACTTTCCATTAATCTTCCTAAGTTACTCCTGTAATACTACCAAACCTTTTTTTTTTTTTTTTTTTTTTTTAATGCAGTGGGCAGAAAACAGTGAATTTCTAAAAAAGACAATTCAGACAAAGGAAAACTAAACTTACTCAGAGGCTAAAGTTATTTAATGGTATTAAGAATTTCCAAATTATGGCTTGGCAACCAAATGTCTTTGAAAATCTAGCCTAAGTGACCAGCCCTGGATGAGAGGGCTGTAGCAGGACAGAAACTTAAGCCAGGTTTCAGTCACCTGTTTTGTCTTCAGTGCATTTTCCACCTGATTTATCCCTTCAAGCTTTTATCTTAGTAGAAGTATTTTTTAAAGGATTAGTAACACCAAATTTTCATGTAAACATCCAAAATCAGAAATCTGCATTGCTAAAGCATAGAAATTGTCGTGACGCCTCACGGGGTTTCTTTTCTTTTTCCTCTTTTTGAAGTGAGGGTGCTTATATGTTATAGAGGAAAATAGGTGAATAGGGGTCTGAAACGAGTAAGGAGCTTTAAGAGGGCTGGTAGGAGCCACTGGCATGGTTTAAGCTGTCATGTTGTGGGATGGTGTCAGCTGGCGCCAGCCAAGCTGTGATGCGGCGCGTGCAGCGCGTGACGGATTGCCAGCCCCTGTCCCTACAGCCTGACTGGCTGGGAGCTGGCAAACTCCAGCAACATCACAGCAAGCTTTGGAGGACAACCACAGTTATTAGTGTGAAGACTCGAGGCAAATAAATAACTATTTACTAATGAGGGATGGAGCATGACAAACTCTTATCCTGGTTGCCTGGCAGAGTCAGGGAAAATAGATAAATCCCAGGCTGGGTTAGCAAGGAGCATCCAAATCTCAGCTCCAGGGCTGAGGAGAGCACAAGAGGCTGAGGAATTGATGGTTTTCTAGCAGGACCCCCCAGCCAAAACAAGGACAGCTGGAGCAAGAGCACAGAGAGTAGAAAAGGCAATACTTGGCACATTGTTCCTTCCATTAGTGGCAAAATTACAAGGTGCCTAACTGAGGAACAAATATCTACTTGCTAAACACAGACTTAATTAGATATCTTACTCAGAAGGAAAGAGCACATGAGAAATAAAAAACCTCCTGGAAACCTATTCTTCAGCTAGTCTGAAAGTAATAAATTATGCTCTGTTTATTTGTTTAATTAACCAGTGTTACCGAATCAATTCTTTTTTCATTCTGGCTCTTTTAAAATTTTGCTTTCCTTAAAACACCTCACAGAATGCTGGGACAAGTCTGTAAACTTCTGGTTTTTCCTTTGCATGATTCACTCATACAGCAACATAGATTCTTGGAAACCTCTTGTGTTTTCATATTTTAAGAGAGTTTAAGTATTTTTAATCCAGGTTGTCTTTTCAGCTTCAGATGTCTTTGTGAGAGTCTGGATATCAAGAGTGTTAAAGGAAAGCCAAAAGTCTTAACTAAATAAGAAAGGTTTCAGAATGAGAAGACAATTTAGACATGGCTATCAGTTTTAAAATATGGGTCAAACAGTTTTCAGAACCTGTTGTTGAACATGTTTATTCTATAAGTATTGCATGGTTTGAAAACCACCAAACAGGGAAAAAATATGGAAAGATAAGGCTGGCATTATGAGGGAAAAACTTATTTTCCTAGAATATTTTCACACTTTCACTGCACTGTATTTTTTGTGAAAAATACAGTGCAGTGAAGACTGATGTGTGCTAGAGAAAACATCTGTGCCCAGATGGACTGTTACCAGTTTAGCATTTCTTTAAAATAAAGAACCATATTTAGACAGAGTGTTGTAGAACAAGAGGGCAGATTGCTTCGATGGGATTCACTGATCTGACCACTCTACACATTCTCCTGCTGCTCAGACATGATCCAGCTCCTTGCAGAGTCTCTGGATGTGTCAGGTGCCCCTGAGAAGGCTTCTGGCTGGCTACAACCAATGGATGCCAAATAAGCTCAATTCATTCAGTATCTGTCCATAAGGACATATTTGGACAAGGCTTCTGAGCTGCTTGTAATCCAAACAGAGCAGTAGCTCCAGAATGAATGTGAGAAGAAAAACGTTGCACAATAAGTGTCTGGATTTATGCAAAAATGGGGGGGGGGAGTGGAAAGAATAGCATAGAAAATAGGTCCTCAGTATGCTTGTTTTCATCAGGGTAACCTTCTAAATCTATTATCATCCCTGAAAAATGCATTTGCTTCAAGGATATATACACGATAAAAGTCACGAACACCATCATGAGCCAAAAAAAATACACTCAAGCCACACGAGAAACTTAGCCTGTTTTGTCAGAAACCTCATATAAAAATCCACCAATTCACAATCAAATTAGGCCACAGTTTTTAGAAAGGCTTGTGATAACTTGCATTCTTTGATACTCCCCAAGACTTACCTCTGCTCTGATGGTACTTGAACTGTCATGAGATAAAAAGAAGTGGTCCGTTTTATTTGATCTTACTTGATTTTTTTTTTCTTCTCCAGCTTTCAGTTACTTCATCACTATTTGCTACATCAAAGGACCCTCCAGTGTCAGAATAGATTTCTCTGAGTTATGAATAAAGCTCATGGAATATGGACACTTTTCATACTCTTCAGTACCAGTGAGTTCCAGTGAATCATAGTTTCATTTTCTCAGGATAATTGTTAAGTCATTACTCACCCCATTAAAAGAAAACCCTACTTTGCCCTTCCAAATAGGACCTTGGCAAGAAACTAAGATAATTCAAGTAGTTAATAAATAAGTCCTTCACCATCTGCACAGTTCCTTTACTTATGCTGTGTTATATATTTCATTCCTTCTCAGAATTAGCCCTCAGAAAAAGTTCTGATTCACCCTTCTCTGAACCTAAACTAACTCTGACTGGAACAGCTTTCCTGCCTGAATTCATTATGCATGGCCTAGGCTCCCAATTGAAATAATGAAGGCTTTTTCCCATCTTCTACTTTGTGTAAAACCTTTCAGTATTAGCCATGCAATTACCAGGCCCTCAGTCACATACCTCTCAGACACCTTTACTGGGGGGACTGGGAGCCCTGATTCACCCATCAGTGTTGGCAGCCAAAGCTCTGACTCCCATTAGTGTCAGGGCAAGCCCTGAGAGGCAGCTCAGGAGACATGTTCTGTATTGTAGCCGTGTTCCTCCTGTGTGACCTTTGTCAGGCACCTTTCCCTTTCCATGTTGCAATTTTTCTTGCTGAAAATAGTGATAATGACAGGTCACTTTCCAAAGTGACTTGGAATGTACTCATCATTATGTTCTCAAAGAGCGAGAGGCTTCTCTGAATATTACCAATATTACTTGCTGGTTTTAACTAAGCTTCTCTAGATGACACTGGCTGCCTTTTCAGCGTCTACCAGTTCTTCAGGTCTAATGAGTACTCTCTTCTTCACCTCTTCCAACTCCCTCTCTGCCATCCATGTAGGAGTTTTGAATACCTTTTTTATCACTTTTAATGTGTTAATCCACATCTCTAATAATTTTCTTATTTGCTACAGTATACAACACTTAACGCAGAATTAGAGTCACATTTACTTGTTGGTAATTTCCTGGAGTCATTTTTAAATATAGACACCACTTTCCATTCCCCATTACTTTTAGGCCATTTTAGGGAGTGCTTACAAATCATAGTTAAGCTCTGAAATCTCACAAGAGAAAAGAACCTTATTTTTTCAATTGTTAGTGTCCAACTACTGTATAACCTCTTTAGATGACAAACTAGTTTTAATAAAAGTCCTCAACATTTTTACTTTAAATAGTAACTCTTTTAACCAACAATTTTGTGAAAACAGCAATGGAAAGAAATGGTTCAGCTACTCAGATGTAGCCTCAGACTTTTTGATACTCTGTTAACCTTTGAAAAGACACTGTATCCTCTTGGCTTGTGGTAAATCTGGTCCTTATGTGCTTGGGAAGTTCTTTTGCATCCCTTCTATGGTTTTAAAAATACACAGTTCTTGAATATTTTTTTCAATTTCTTATTAATTTTATCTTTACCTCAATACAGTTGATGAACTTTTCAGGCTGAATGTCTGCAGGTAGAAATAAATGAACATTGTCTGGCCAATTTTTGTAACCTAAGTTAATGTTTATCATTCAGAAGGCAATTGAGCCACACTTAAATGTCCTTTATTCTACTGTCACTGAAGTTAATTTATAGAAGCATGAGAATCCATTCAAAATATCTTAGTTAGATCACAGCCCCTGTCACAGCATGGAATAATTTCCTGAATGTGCTTAAGAGCCAGGAAGCTCTGCACCTACCACTGAAGATAATTTTCTGATGGTCACTTGAATATCATTTTATCAACTTCAAATGTGCCTGAAATGTTAGAGGTAATACCATAAAAAGCAGAAAGTGGCTCCTGTGGAAGTGGTCACATATCTTTACAATGTGAGTCTGTTTTTAAACAAAGTACCCATAAAATTTCACAGGAAAAAAAAAAAAAAGAAAAAACGAGAAGGGGAGAGATAAGATTAAAAACCAAACACACAAAGCTCAATTTTTGTGGATGTTGTACTATCAGTCCTCTTACATTTCCCCATATGAATAATTTGCACCTTTCATTCCATTGTATATTGTATTGAAGCCATGACAAGGATTGGGTAACAAATACAAGACACAGGGCCCTGAAAATGATCAGAGAATATTAACAGCATGCAGCAGCATGCATTAAGACCACTATTCTTCCAGTGAACAAAGTGAATTTGATGAAGATGTATCAGGGTACTTCATGCAGTCTCTAGAATTTACGGAATCCATTCATTCAAGTTAGTCTTCAGAACAATAAGTTCAAGTAATATTTGTTTGCAGCTAAAATACCCTCATTCAGCACCAAAGTAGGATGAATCACAGCAGTCTTCTGCATGCAGAAGGAAGAGAATATCTGTGAAAATATCCGCCCTGAGAAAGGTGAAAAATACATGATGTACCATCACCTAATATCACATGAAGTCTATGGGACTACCTTGAGGTTAAAGAAGCTGTAAATAAAGACACAACACTATTTTCTGGGAATTATTTTGCAGAACTTATAAGACACTGCATACTTCTCTTCCAAGAGCATTTAGGAAAATAAAGTTAGTACCATTACAGATGGTCTGCATTCTGTATGTGATTGGAGTTATTTCAACTAGTTAATTTCCAGCTTTTAAACACAGTGACATTTCCCTTATTTGCTTTTTTTAATTTAAGTTTTACATGTCTCATAGGTAGGTGGGCTGATTAAGTTCCCTTTAGTAAATTGTACTTTATTGTGTTGTAGCAAAAGTATAGAAAAGTATAGAAATGCAATGGAGAAAAGCTGAATTTGTTGGAAACGTTCTGATGTCAGCATTAAGCCCTATAAATATTGCTCCAGACATTACCCATTTAAAAGCAGTACAGAAACTCTCTTACTTTCCTACTGTCTCATATCGTCCTGGGCGGATCCCATGGCCTTTGTGGGAAATCAGTCTTTAGTGTTCAGCTAACCCCAATAAGGAGGCAGAATAAACAAAAAGTAAGTAAGTTAAGACTACTCTTAGGAGAAATTTCTTACCAAAGAGAGTTAGCGAGCTATGGAAATTTGTCCAAGAAATAAAAATCATGCTGAATATAAGAAAAGGTACATGAATATCCAAGGAAGATAAAGAATCTTAATTCAAAGCTGTTGGGTTGACTCTTAGCTTTGACCCTATCTTTGTATATATTGATGTTCAGCAATAAGGTTCTCACTGACTTCAGTAGTGAGCTCCGTTTACATATGTTATCCCAACTGTATAATATCCACCCACCTAAGAGTAATTTTATTTAGTCAATGTATCTCTGTTTTGAGTATCAGAATATCATGTAAGACTCAGAAACCTTATAGCAGTAAAAACATGACATTTGTCACTCTATCCACAAGGCATGCCATAGAATACAATTATGCTTATCCACATTGTGTTCACATATTATCATGTGTTCATGGTTTGTTCATGATCCATCCATGCTGACTACTACTCTTCTCCTTGGTAAGTTTTACATGGTTAAAAATGGTTTGTTTGAGAATATGTTTCAGTTGGAAGTGGATGGTGTCATGGTTATAACCAGCCCTTCCTGGGTTTGCCAAAACACTACTATGCAGAATAGCCAGCCAAGTCATTCTTTAGTGGTCTTATCAGTTCTAATGTCTTAATAGAGTATTTACTTATTTCTGACTCATTGTCTGTTCTAATTGAACTGTAGGATCTTAAGTCATGGACTCACTAACATTGCCCAGTTCATTAAGGCTATTAACTCCCCTGGCTGTAATATACTTTATTAAGCATACTAATACATACCCAAGCCTGTATGACATTTAAAGCAAAATGAGATAGCCCTGGACTATGTATATTATGAAAATTGTCCTCTAATGACTGTCCAATAGAAGAGTATAGAGTCCATTAAAAGGGCACAATTCTTTGTTTCTTTTGACACACCATCAGATTCCCATTGGCCTACCCCTAATAAAGCAGATGGGAATCCTTCTGCTCAGTTCATTTGACTAACCATGGTCACTGACTTGACCACAGGAACAGACCAAATACTGTCACTTTTCCACCTGGTTTTCTGGGCTGTCATATTCAGAGAGCAAAGCCACAGTTGAATCAGTGAGAGATACCCATATATACATAGATATATATGTACATACACACACACGTGGACACTCTTAACATGGACAAAAGTGTTCCTTCCTATCTCTCCCGGTGTTCAAGCCAAAATTGAAGAGGAGAAAAATGCTTTTCAGGGGAGAACAGTTCATGTTTCCATGTTCCTGTTCTGGCTAGGTATCGGAGGAAGACTCTCAAAAAAATTGGGGAGGTATTTTCCTATTTCAGTGTAATCATTTCCCCTTTTGATAACTAGAAACCCTTCCTGTGAGCTCCATGATAACCAATTTCCTGGCTGAACTATCAGGGCTCTCCATAAATCTACTCACCAAATAAATAAGAGGGCTCTCCAGTTAAGTTTATTAGCCTTTCATCCAAGAGGCTGCAGACATATGCAGATATGAGAGACAACAACTGAGGAATTGGATATTTCTTTGTCATTACTTATTTATCCATGGTTCTATTCTTTGTATCGCCCCTTCAAATTACTTGTAGAGCAGTGAATTCTAAACTGTTGCCATTGCTCCCTTCTCTAATCTTCAGCCTGTACAGGACTTTGGAAAGAGTTGTGTGAGTCACACCAAACACCTGAATAATTTTACAATATCTCAGGTCCTTACATCTAAAAAATGTCTGGGAAATATTCACCTTTCCATCAACACAATTCTAAGGACTTTCTAAAACTCAGTCTCCTCTCAAATTGCATAACTGAAAGATAAAGTACTCAAAATTTCCTGTCAGTTTGAAAGACCTTGTGCACAGTCTTCCAAAGGTTCAATTTTCCTAGGGCTGCTGACAGAGCAGTAGGGAGATACTTTATTATAGGCTCCACATGGTAGGTAATGGAGTACCAAACAGCAAGCAAGCCATCACTTCTGATTAAAGGGTCAATGAAGTTGTGATTCCACATAAACCTTTAGGCCAAAAATCATAGCCTTAATCACAGATGGAAGCCAGCCAGGGTCTCTCATCATGCTCCAAGACACAGGGTTTTAATCACAAAATTGCAATGATGCTTCATTTTAAAAAAGAATAAGAGATAGAGGAAGGAAAGGAGTCCTTAGGACACTGCTCACTGACCTTAATCTAAAGTGATGTGCAATACTCTCAGCATGTGACTGTGGCAGGGACACAGCATAAGTGTAAGAAAGCATCTTCTTAAAACTAAATTAAATTTGAAAGAGTAGATTAAAGAGTAGATCAAACAAATGTCTGTGTGCTGAAATTTATCTTGAGATTTGCAAGTGGCATTAGTGTCTTCCTACACGACAATTGTACCACACTTTGCATGCACCTCAGAAAAGCCACTTAGTTTCAAGATCACATCTTCATCATTACTCAAAAAAACTCGCTTGCAAAAGATGAGCATATTTCTATCAGATTGGAAAAAATCCCCTTTTGATAGTTCTGATGTTTCCTGTTACTTAATGACCTGCACCTTTTTTTTTTTTCTTTTAAACAACAACCTCTCATTCTATAAAAAACCCCCCAAAACTGCATTTTGGCTACAAGTACTTTAAAAAAGGCAGCATCTATTATACTGGGCACAGAACTAAAATAACAGAAAGTTCAAAACCTGAGAACAATGCAATTACACTAATGCAATTTAATGGACAGCACTTTGGAGGGAGCAGTCAGGAATCCTGGATTCTGTTCTTGTCTCACAAAGTCATTTTTGTCTCTATGGCTCTGAATTCCCTCTCACCTTGTATTTCCTGTGCCTATTTCAGGTATAGCTCCTCCTGGAAAAGTTTTTGCATTTATAAAAAGTTCAAAGGATATTTCACCAGGTCAATCCCTGATGAAATCTTCTAGTCAGTTGTGTAAAAAAATCAAGCAGATTGCTAATAAATTATTAGCCTGCCTGTGAACTTATGAACCTTATAGATATATACTATGGTTTTTATTCTGTAAGTAATGTAATGTTTTAATTACATTGATAAGGGGGGGTAAAATTCTTTTAATACTTTCTGTAGTAAATATCATGAAAACAACAAGGATTTATATGTAAAGAGGTAGGTTAGAAATGGTGAATTTATTGTGCTGATTACTGCCTTCCAGGTAATGTATTTTCTGTATATTAATTTTTTCAACAGAAAGCTTCCCCTTAAAACATAGACACATCAACCAGTATTTAATCTAAAATGTTGTTAATTATACCAAGGAACGCATAATCAGCCCAATATATTATTTGGCAAACAAATTTATTCTGAGCACTTTTATGCCAAGGTTCCGTTATCTTTTATGTAATATTTAACATATAGAGAGATATTAACACATATAATTTTCCTTTGAGATATTTTTGTTAACTCCTCCTGCATTTGTCTTCTACTTTTCATGATTAGATGTAGCAAAATAACCAAATAGTTCTGTATTCCAGTGATGCTTTAAAAGTTTAGTTGAAAGATCTTTATTTCTGTTTAGTTTTGGACATATAATTGAATTTAGTGACTCTGCAAAGCCTTTATAATGAATGCACTTACGATGACCAATAAAGCTTTTATTCTTAGTACCATGTTATTGCTCATAACCAAATACTTAACATTTATTTTTATAAATAGAAAAAGGAGACAGAAGCCACTGGGCTGAATTTCAGAACTGCTGAGCAGGTAGGACAGCCACTGAAACCAGCCTAAGTTGTGAAATAAACAGATCATTAGCAAAAAAAAAACTGCCAAAGTGAGGAGAGGAACTTTCTTTGTATCTTTACAAAGTTGGGTGCTGGTGGCCCTAAAAGACAAACAAAATAAGATTCAGGGAATTATGAAGATACTAATGCAAAAATATGGGCCCAAGTGGATTAAAGTGATTTTAAAATCACCATGGACTATGATGAGGACAGGATCCCTCCTCCTCAGGATTTTGGCTCAGGAAAATAATCAAACCTCCAGACATGGATGTTCAGGTTATCTAGAATATAAGTGGCAAAGCATATTGAGGTGTCTTTTGTTGGAGCTAATAAAATTACATCTAGAGCCAAACAAAAATAACAGGAAGATGCCCCTGTGTCTTCATGAAATTTGGTCTGAGCTCTCCATCACTGTATGTTAATCTTTCTAAAAGAACTGGCTTTATTTGCCCTGTCCTGTGCATTTTAGTCATTTATACACTGTTTAGAGTTCCAAGAGAACAATCTAAAAAGTTCTTATATTCATTTCCTAGAGCCCCCTCTTTGCCTCTCTCACCTCTCTCATCTTATCTTCTCCCACATTGAGGAATGAGAGATGGACCTTCCAACAGCTTAAAAGAGGGAACATATAGGAAATTACTTATTACAACATCTTGTATTTACTCCTACTTTGGGTCTTTGCTGCCAGGTGATGTGAAAATGCAGAATACAAAGATGATCTTTAACCCACACAGTTTACAGTGCAAATATAAGATGGACATGAAGAAGCAGCAAGTAAACAGCAAAAGGGTTAGGAGAAAATAGCTTCATCCCACCTATAACCCTGATGAGAATATTTTTGCAACCATTACAAGAGGAGAGCTATGAAAATTCGTCTGGAAACAAAATGCAGGGTAGCTCTTTCCATCTCAGTGGGTGAAGCTATGTGGCAGAAAGGCATTGTGTTTTTCAGGAAGTTAACAGCGCACAACTGAGATCAATTTTGTGAACTAATCAAAAGAACTGACATCTCAGTAATGCACCAAGTATGATGTGCTAGGCACTGATTGCAGAAAAACTTTACACTATTCTTGATGCATTCACTTTTCCTCACATTTTCCTCACAGATTTCTTTCAGTGGTAGATAAGGGAAGGACAGCTCCTGGTTTAGCAGCACTGTTCACTCTCTGTGGAGATGCCACTGTGGGTTCTAGTTAGCTCAAGGTTATTTTCTGCAATAGCAATGTACATTAGTAGATTCATTAATTTCTTTCTAGAAGAGGAATATTTTTAGAAGTAAATGTTGCTCCTCCATCGCATTCTACTGGTGGGTTCATAAGACTCGTATGTCCCTTTCAATTAATTTACAGATGGATTTTTCTAGACAACATCCTTGCTACCTCTTCCTGCAGGCTCACAGAAGACAGAGTTTGGGTTTTTTTCTCCCTTATGGAGTGACAATTGCTACCCCCAAACCAATTACCTTTACAATTAGCAAGTAAAATTAATTTTCACACTTCATATGCTAACATGAGAATGACAGAAATGCTTAACATTTGTTAAATGTATCACTAGAAAAGAAAAAGACAAATGTGACACTACATTTTCAAAAGAGTTCAGCGTCTCTAAACTCTGTATTTGGAAAATTACACAGTTCACATAGAAAGCATTTGCTAGTTTGTTTTTGAAAGAAATCTCACCAAAGATGAATGAGAAAAGTCTTGTTCAACATCCGATTCTTTGTGTTTGCTTTCTTACAGTTAGTGGGGGAAAAAAGCCTAAATTATATTGTATGCCCAGGACACAGTAGGGATTGAAAAAAACCCCACAACATTGTGCAGTTTCATAGAGCCTAGAATCTTCCTAAGACTTTTTAATAGAACATAAAGCCAAGTTTTTGTTGGCCTTTTGTATAAATTTACCCATGTGGATTCCTTGGCACCAGTAAATAAAGCTGAGGTCATGTCTCTGTGACTTGCAGACAGTACTAATAAATGTTATCCTTTATTCCCCTTTCTTATTTCCTTAAAATAAGAAGAAACTTAGTATCTTTGAGGGCAAATGTATCAATACAAATTGGTTAAGAGCTTTCAAAATATTTTGTGGTAGTAAACTGAAACCAGAAAGTTGGAAGACTGAAAGTGACGCTACCTAAATGACATATTTTTAGCAGACAAAGATCAAATTTGTCCCTTGCTTCCTATGCAGCATTAGCAACTTTATGACATTTCGAAGCATAAATATTAATATTATGGTTTGTTGAAAAGAACATTTATAGCTAGGAAGAAAACTCAGCCATTCTTCTCTCTTTCGAGAGCCACAAAAAGCCACTGAATACTTGACATAAACTTGTCAGAAACTGCTGAAAATGTTTGAATGAATAGTGGGAAATGGAGCACAGTAACAGAGAGGCAAAATGAAAATAAATAAATGAAATGAAATAAAATAAATTATAAAAATAACAATAAAACAAAATAAAAAAGAAAATAAATAAAATTTTAATAATTAAAAAATGAAACAAAAAAATAAAGATACTAAAA